>CM077149.1:102056857-102251892 GCA_039583875.1 Platanthera guangdongensis
ATTGATTTCTATTGTGATGAATGTATGGATGTGATGCTGAATGTGAGGAGGCTTTGGTGAAGCTCCTGGTTATGAAAATGATCATTGGTAGCACGCCTGGGGAGCTCGAGATAAACCCGGCCTATTACACCACTAGGGTGGGTTGATCTAGTTAGGTAGTGATCGATTGGTGGCAATGCTTGGGGAGCCGCGTTAAACCCGGCTTGCTGCACCACATGGGTGGTCGATCGGAATAGGAGGGGGGTCGATGGGTAGTCATGCCTGGGGAGCTGGATAAACCCGGCCTGCTACGCCACATGGTGTGGGTCGATCTACTCTGGTTGTTTATGGATGCTGAGAGGTTGTACCTCTGAGTGGTTTGGGCGGGATGTCGCCAGCTTGCGAGACTGGTGGACTAGGTCCGGTCAACCAACAAGTTAACACCTCGGATCGGCGGTGTACGACTGGTGGATTCCGGTACGCCAAGAAGGTGCCCTGAGTGCACGGAACGTCTGGTGGATTCCAGCGTTTGTTATGTGATGTGTTTGCTAGCGTGATAAAGAAAATGATATACATATTATGCTTGATGATACTTCATGATAGATGATAGCACTGCATACAGGGAAGGAACCACTACCCCGGGTAAGGGGTAGGGTCGTTATAATGGGTTAGCCAAATGTTGACCGTTACTTTGTTTTCTGTGTTAGCTTGGATGGTTAATTGCAGGTGCCGCGGCTTGAATAAGTGGAATGGCTAACTTGCTGCTATTGGCCCTTGAAGGTCATGCGAAGAGTTGTGTTTGGATTTCATGTGTGGCCGGCCTGCGTGCCGATGTACGAAACTATTGATGTGTAAAAGAGGAACCTGTAAGGCCATAAGGCCAGGATGTGTGGGTTGTATACATTCTAGTGTTGTTATATATAAATGTGGTATTTATATATTGGTGGACATTCTGATTTGAGTTCATGCTAACATACAAATGCTGCGCTAGAATGGAATGAGTTAAGGATATGCGTAGAGTTTGATTTCCACACGTAATTCCTTCGCTTGTCTGTGCGATATGGCGTGGGGCCCCGGCCGGACCCACCGTTATATGTCATGTGACAGGTGAGGGCGTTACAAAGTGGTATCAGAGCCAGGTTGAGATTGTTTGGGTGGAGAGAACAGAAATGAACTCATGAATGTCCACTAGGAATGTATGTCATGCACATGATGTGCGTGAGTGTGTAGTCAATGTAGCAGTACCGTTATGATTGGAAGTATTAATGGTGTTCTGTACATTGATAGGTGGCGAGGGATGGAGCTGGGCCGTCTGAGCCCCAGCGGTCTGCTGAGAGTGCAGCACCCATGGAAGCGCCTATGCCTCCCTCGGCAGAGGCCATACGGGTGGTGACGGAGACAGTGCTGGCAATGTTACAAGCACAACCTGGTGGACAGGCAAGACCTGGTGGAAGGCAAGAGCATGCTACAGTGGTGGTAGAGGCGCAAGCAAGTGACGACTCATTGACACGTTTTATGCACTTTCATCCACCGACGTTTGGTGGAGTGCTTTCCCTAACGCAGGCAGAAGACTGGTTGGCAAGGGTAAAAAGGATCCTAACTGCAATCAGGACGGTAGAGGTGCAGAAAGTGACGTTGGCCACTTTTTTGTTGGAAGGCGATACAAGATTATGGTGGGATGAAATTGAAGTGCATCACTTGGCAGGTCGAGGTTTAATGGAAGTTTCAATGGATGAATTTTCCCAAATATTTTTAGCCAAGTATGTGCCAGTGTCGCAGAGGATTGCGATGGAAAATGAGTTTCTACGTCTGGTGCAGGGTGAGCGAGATATTGATACCTACCTGCATGAGTTTACGAGATTGGGGAGATATGCGGGATCTACCTTCGCGGAGGAAGCACGAAAGACAAATCAGTTTTATGAAGGACTACGGGATGAATTGAGGTTGGCACTTCCAAGTTCGGTGAGCCAAGGCTTCCAAACATTGGTCGATACAGCCCGTGCTTTGGAGAAGGATATAAAACGCGTACAAGACAATGAGAGACTGGCAGCGGAAAAGTCAGAGTTTAAAGTGCTGCAATCGGATCAATTGGAGTTTAGACGACGGGAGAAGAAAAGATTTAGGCCTGTGGAATCAGCTCCGTCGACTGTTTCTTTGGGGGCTACTTATGGGCCAGGATGTGTTGATACACGTATATGCTATAAATGTGGGCAGCAAGGATACATCGCAAAATTTTGTTGGAATGCCCCTCCAGGGAGTGAGAAAAAGATAGATGCGTCATATGAAGAAAAGGGTAAAACAGTGGCTGAATCATCTGCACCCTGGACGCAACCTCGCTTTCATGCGATGGAAGTGCAAGAGCCGCAAAGCTCAGTTGGTGAAATTCAGCCTCGGGTGTTTAATTTGTCTCTTAATCGCGAATTTCAAAATCGGGAGGCTGAGCGGAAGTGAAGCATGATGTGAATCACTTCGATGTTAGGACTGAATCGGAACTTGATGGATCGTCCATGGTGGTGTATGTAAACGATGTTGATATAAGGTGATGAATAAAAGATGGTGTATAGATCTATCAAAATTTGGTGCACTTGCAATCATGATGTCTTGTTTTGATGTATTTTGTGGTTAACTGTGCACAAGTGGAAGTTAGGGATGTTTGTTTGTGTTGTATGTTTGTTCGTATGTGCGGCTTGGAATACGACTCGCAAATGTGCGTAATCAATTGTTTTGTGGCTGATTGGCTGCTTGGAGTCAAATTTCGAGGACGAAATTATTTAAAGGAGGGGAGGATTGTAACACCCCGAAGTTCTGGGTCATTTTGGGTTAATTTGGGTTCAGGCAGGGGTGACACGGCCTGGGACACGGGCGTGTCCCAGGGCGTGTCAGGCCTGGGTTGTGTCGAGTCGTGAGGTCGACGAATTTTGCTCGATGATCGTCGAGTGTAGAGTGTCGAGTGAGGACACGGCCTGTGACACGGGCGTGTCACAGGGCGTGTCAGTGGTCGTCGAACTCAGCTCGACGTCTTGCGCTAGGGCGTGTTTGCGGGACACGGGTGTGTCCAGGTGCACACGGCCAGGAACACGGGCGTGTGCCAGGCCGTGTGAAGTCTCGGGTTATTTTGGGATTATTTTTGTTGAAGCACACGGCCTCAGACACGGGCATGTTTGAGGGCATGTCATGGACACGGCACGTGACACGGGCGTGTCACACGGCCGTGTATTGGCTGGATTGAGTCGGTTAACTGCCGCTTAGAGGCACACGGCCGGTGACACGGGCGTGTCACAGGGCGTGTCAGGCCGTGTTTAGACTTTTCTGGCCAAATCTGAGCCGTTTGTTTCCCTCTTCCTGGATCCAGTGGTTGGGCTCTGTCCAGGTATTGTGAAGGCCGAGAAAAGGGATATAATCCTTCTTTTCATCTTCTTCTTATTCTTCTTTTTATTCCAAGAAAGGAAAGAAGAAAGGCCTAAGGCAAGAGGGAAGGGAGGAGACTACCAGCTGCTGTAGGAGCTGCGGAGTGCGGAGTGAAGATCCGAGAGCAGATTCGTGAAGGCAGAGCCGAGGCGGTGATTTCCATCCGGCTACTTCATGGCACCGAAGCGATCTTCAAGGGTAACGATCTCCTTCTTGGACATCGAAGTCTTTCCATTATGCATGTGCTTGGAATACTCCACCAAGAGGTGGATATCCGTGAAGTGATTCCTTTGTTGAGTCTGCATTTAGAGCCGGAAATATGGAGTACGGCATAGGCATGCTGTGTAAAGCCCATCTGGACCGGTAGTCTGGATTGGTGATGTTCATGGGTAAACCGGAGAAGACTCTGTGGATTTGATGAGATGTAAATTGATTTCTATTGTGATGAATGTATGAATGTGATGCTGAATATGAGGAGGCTTTGGTGAAGCTCCTGGTTATGAAATGATCAATTGGTAGCACGCCTGGGGAGCTCGAGATAAACCCGGCATGTTACACCACTAGGGTGGGTTGATCTTGTTAGGTAGTGATCGATTGGTGGCAATGCTTGGGGAGCCGAGTTAAACTCGGCTTGCTGCACCACATGGGTGGGTCAATCGGAATAGGAGGGGGGTCGATGGGTAGTCATGCCTGTGGAGCTTGGATAAACCCGGCCTGCTACACCACATGGTGTGGGTCGATCTACTCTGGTTGTTTATGGATGCTGAGAGGTTGTACCTCTGAGTGGTTTGGGCGGGATGTCGCCAGCTTGCGAGACTGGTGGACTAGGTCCGGTCAACCAACAAGTTAACACCTCGGATCGGCGGTGTATGACTGGTGGATTCCGGTATGCCAAGAAGGTGCCCTGAGTGCACGGAACGTCTGGTGGATTCCAGCGTTTGTGATGTGGTGTGTTTGCTAGCGAGATAAAGAAAATGATATACATATGATACTTGATGATACTTGATGATAGATGATAGCACTGCATACATGGAAGGAACCACTACCCCGGGTAAGGGGTAGGGTCGTTATAATGGGTCAGCCAAATGCTGACCGTTACTTTGTTTTCTGTGTTGGCTTGGATGGTTAATCGCAGGTGTCGCGGCTTGAATAAGTGGAATGGCTAGCTTGCTGCTATTGGCCCTTGAAGGCCATGCGAAGAGTTGTGTTTGGATTTCATGTGTGGCCGGCCTGCGTGCCGATGTACGAAACTATTGATGTGTAAAAGAGGAACCTGTAAGGCCATAAGGCCAGGATGTGTGGGTTGTATACATTCTAGTGTTGTTATATATAAATGTGGTATTTATATATTGGTGGACATTCTGGTTTGAGTTCATGCTAACATACAAATGCTACGCTAGAATGGAATGAGTTAAGGATACGCGTAGAGTTTGATTTCCACACGTAATTCCTTTGCTTGTCTGTGCGATATGGCGTGGGTCCCCGGCCGGACCAACTATTATATGTCATGTGATAGGTGAGGGCGTTACACTATGATTGCAGAGCTCTCTGAAGCAGTGATGTCTATTCCCCCTCTATCTCCTCTAGCTCCATCCTCTGAATGTCACAAAGACTCCACTCCAGCACAATCTCCTACACATTCTCCAGCCAGGACTCCAGCACCATCTCCAGCTGCCCTCAAAAACCAGCAAGACACCATTCTTATTTCTGATGAGCCTTCTCCTGAGCCAGCTGAGGCCCCTCTCAGAAATCTTGAATTCTCTCTCCCTCTGGATATAGAAGAAGGGTTTGCTCACATTCCTACCATCAGAGCTCACAGCTCTGTGATAATTGAAGAAATAGCTCCTTGGGTAACTCCTTCTCTCCCTCCTGCTGCTCCCTCTACTGCTGCTGTTCCAGTCTCTTCCTCCTCAGATTTGCTGCAACATATTACAATTCTTCTTCAAGAACAAAGATATTATTTTGATACTTCTCTAAAGATAGTAACTGACAAGGAAACTGCTCTCGAGACTGAGATAAGCAGAGGCTTTGCTAAAATTCAGCATAATACTGACAAGCTCAAGTATTTATTTCAACTTGGTGGCAAAGCCCTTGACCACACTATCACTAGTGTTGGAAATGTTATGGAACAAGGTGTCACCCTGGCAAACAATCAGATAGAGCTAGACAAGAGAAATGAAGCTAACAAAATGAAAATCTGTGAAGAAGTTGGCATTTTCAAAGAAGACATCATAGAGAAACTATCTGTTGAAATCAGAAAGGGGGAGGGATTGTTCAAAGAACTTAAAGAACAAGTAGAAAAATCTGCTGCTCAGAAGTCAGATGTATGGGAAGCTCATGTGAAGACCATTCATGATGATGTGCTAGCCCAGATACAGAGTGTCAAATTTCACACCTATGACACTACTGTCTGGATGCACAATCAGATTCTGCCAGACCTTGCAGTTGACCCCAACATCATTCCCCATCATCTCAACCCTCTAGCTACAGATGTCACTACCCCAGTTGTTCCTCTGCAACCTACCTTCTCTCCCAGGCCTGGAGACACAGTTGATCCTCTAGACTCCTATGCTTCAGAAGACCCTGCTGACATATTCCTCAAAGCTCCTCCAGAGATCAAAACCTACAAGAAGAAAAGGAAGTATGGTGAAGGCCCCTCTGCTAGCAGGACTGCTCCTTCCAAAGCCACTGAACATGCTGAAGCTTGGTCTCCAACTTCCAAGTCTCTAATTTTGGACACACTCAGACTAGTTATGGATCTTAATGAGAACAGGAACATTCATTACAGTTCCCAGGAATGGGAGTTATATGAGAAATCAATGCTAAAAAGGAAGATCCATGACAGAGAGTTTGGGAGAAATAATCATGCTGCTCCTCCAAGGCCTCCTAAATATTTCCCTAAGCCTTTCAGCTATCTAAGAAGACAGCAAGAAAAGATGGAAAAACAGCAAACCTAAGCTTAAACCTAAAAGATGTTGAGAGATTGAAATGACAAGTTGTAGACTTGATGTTTTTGGAAATTTACATATATACAATTCTAAATTTCTGTCTAATTATCTTTTTCATTGTCTATTGCTTACCTGCTCATGTTTTTCTACTTAGTTTCTTTTATGTCTATAATTCACCTTAGTGTAAAGGGTTCTGACTTCAACAAATAGGGGGAGATTGTTGGGTATTACATCCACACTAACCCAGATTTGATGAAGTCACCCTGGAACTAAGATGAATTAAGTTGTATTTGATGCTTGGGTTGAGTTATATGTTTGCAGGAATTTCACTTGGAAGTGTAGACCAATGTCAGTCCACAGTGGGTCACCAAACATAGGAACTGTTCAATGTAATCCCTCATTGCATGTTCCAAGGTGTTGAATCATGTGTGGTCTCTCTATTGGGATACACTTCATATTCAAGCTATTGGACCTTGGGAAAAGAATTGGAAGTTGACTACATTAGAAGAAAGAGTTTCCAACAACAAAATTCTCTAAGTCTTTTACTCGAGTAGGTACATTACTACTCGAGTAGATTGGTTATAATTTACTCGAGTAAAGAAGCTTTATACTCGAGTACTTAAGTGTATCTCTCATGTAGCTAAGTCATGTACTCGAGTAGACTTAGTCATAAACTCGAGTAGCATGTTTATATACTCGAGTAGATCATTCATTATACCCAAGTATTAAAGGCTTCACTCATCAAAATTCTTCTAAGTCATGGACTCTAGTAAATACACTCATATACTCGAGTAAGTACACTCACATACTCGAGTAGATAGAAACATACTCGAGTAGTTCATTATACTTACTCGAGTAGATCGTGTCTCACTCGTGTACTTTGTAATTTTCCTAACTCCAGTATTTTCTAAGTCTTTTACTCGAGTAGAACTTTCACATACTCGAGTACATCACTTCCTCTCGAGTAGTTTATTTCAACTACTCGAGTAGCTGCTTGCTGACGTCTTCAGAAATTATTCCAAGTATTCTACTCGAGTAGTCTTTCATGTACTCGAGTAGTTTATGTAATATACTCGAGTAGTCCTTTCTTGTACTCGAGTAGATCCTTCATGTACTCGAGTAAGTCATTATACATACTCGAGTAGTTTGTTTCTACCTACTCGAATAGTCTTTATTTATATACCCGAGTATGTTCTCCTTCATATACGCGAGTAGTTATTCAACTACTCGAGTAGCTCTTCTCTTACTCGTATATATGGCTGAACTTTCCTGAAATTTTGTCTAAGTCTTTTTCTGACGGGATTTTCAAATCACGCGACATGATTGGTCCACGTGTACATCATTATGACCGATTATGATCGTTATTCTCTCCTATATAAAGTCTTATCAGAAAATGACAAACCCTAAGTATTCTCTAAGCTTTCATTGTCAATTTTTTTTAAGAAAGTTTTTCAGCCGACTCCTCACTCTGTTTTTCACGGAACGGAAGTCGCCGCCGCCACCATCTTCTCCGGTCACTGCTTCTAATTTCAGAGGATTCATTCTGAAGAAAGTTACAAATCGAGATCGACATCATTGTTCGTCTTCTCTCTCTGATTCTGTAAAAGCAAAGAAGATCCAGATCTGTGCCGAGATTTTCTTCACCGATTTCTGAAAGTGCTGCAAAGTTCATAAGAAGAAGATTCTGGTCGTTTCATCAGATCTGATTGGATTTACTGTTTGTATAACTTTTCTGAAACTTTATTAATCTTGTAGGAGAAAGTTTCTCCGAGTGTAGGAGTTTTTCACTCCGAGTTTGTAGGAAGTGTTATCTTCCGAGGTGTAGATCCTGTTGTTTGGATCGAGTTTGTAGGAACTTTGTTCCGAGGGTAGGATCGATTTTTCGATCCGAGATAGTGGAGTAGCCGAGTCTAGTTGATTGCTAGATCGGTGAGGGAAAGTGGATGTACCCAAGGTCGGGGAACCACTATAAATCTTGTGTCGTCTGTGATATTGGTAGATAGTTCTGTGCTGTGCTCTAATTGTTTTTTCCGCAAAAGACGCACAATTCACCTATTCACCCCCCTCTAGGTGATTTCGGTTGACAACCGTTTTCTTTCATGACAAATGAGAATTCCCTTCTCATCCACGGCCATAAGGAAGCAGGGAGGCACCTCAGCCATTGGATCACAACTGAAGAAATGGACAGCCATGATTTTGCCACAAAATCATATTTTTTGCCTCACACAGCCTATGACACACCCGTGCCCTAGGTCGTGTACCCTAAGACACAGCCGTGTCCTGCCTGTGTTCAACAGGCCTCAATACCTTGGGCACATCCCGAATAAGACACGGCCTGTGACACGCCCGTGTCCCAGGCCATGTGCCCATACACGGCACTAGACACGCCCCAGCTCCACTTCGTCGAGCTGAAATTCATCGACCCGCGAGGACACGCCCTGTGACACGCCCATGTCACAGGCCGTGTACTCTGCACTCGACAATCGTCGACCGAATTTTGTCGACCACTCGTCGACTGCTCACCCGAGAAGGACACGCCCGTGTCCCAGGTCGTGTCACCCAATTTTCCCCACTCTAGAATTTAGGCTGTTACAACCCTCCCCTCCTTACAAAAATTTCATCCCCGAAATTTGCAGCAAGTAAGGAACTCAAATAGAAGGATTTTATTTCACAAACGTTTATTACAACTAGATATACACTGCATAACAGCTACATAAAGAGCTCGGGAAACTCAGCTCGCATGGTCTGCTCTCGCTCCCATGTGAGTTCTTCACGGCCACAATTGTCCCATCGGACTTTGACCATCCCGATCATCTTATTCCGCAACTGTTTCTCTGCACGATCCTTGATCCGAATGGGCCTACCCTTTGTCGTTAGCCCATACTCCACCGGCACACGATCATTATCGATCACTTGAGCTGGATCCTTCACGGCTTTTCGCAGCACTGAGATGTGAAACACATCATGTAATCCACTCAAGTCTGCCGACAGAGCTAGCCGATATGCATCTTACCCGACTCGCTCCACTACTTCAAATGGACCAAGGTACCGTGGACTCAACGTTTTCAGACGTCGAATCCTGGATACGCCTTTGAAGGGTTTGATTTTCAAGTATACCCAGTCGCCCACCGCGAACTCCACATTCTGGTGCTTGGCGTTGTAGTATTTCGCTTGACGATCTTGGGCTATCAGTAGCCTTTCTCGAATAGTGCGTATCGTCGAGTTCGCTTCATCGACTTCATTACGCCTATACAACTTGGAGTCGCCCGCTTCTACCCAAGCCAAAGGAGTACGACACTTTCGTCCATACAGAGCGTCATACGGTGCCATACCAATGCTCGCTTGGAAGCTGTTATTGTAGGGAAACTCCACCATGTAGAGATGATCTTCCCATCACTTCCCAAAGTCCAGGGCGTACATCCGGAGCATATCCTCCATCATTTTGTTGGTCCTTTCAATTTAGTCATCTGTTTGGGGATGAAAGGTCGTACTGAACATCAACTTCGTGCCCAACAGCTGATGGACCAGCCTCCAATCATTTGAAGTAAATCGCCTATCTCAATCGCTCACAATGCTCTGAGGAACACCATGTAGCTGTACAATCTGTTCAACATACAACTTTGACAAACTTTCTACTGAATCGTCCCGCCTATTCGGAAGGAAGTGTGCCACTTTCGTCAACCGATCGACAATTACCCAGATGGAATCATTTCCGCGCTGAGATCTCTGCAACCCGTGCACGAAATCCATGGAAATATCGTCGAACTTCCACTCCGGAATCAGCAACGACTTCAAGAAACCGCTAGGTTTCTGGCATTCGCCTTCACCATAACATAAGTTTGGCATTTGTCCACATAATGAGCAACATCTTTCTTCAGTCCTGCCCACCAGAACAACTTTTTCATGTCTCTGAACATCTTTGTGCTCCCAGGGTGAATTGAGTACGTCGTGTAATGCGCTTCATACATCAGCTCTTCCCTCAATTTGCCCAAACTTGGGACGCACAAACGGCCTTCTTTCCTCAAAAGCCTATCATCCCAGGATAATTTGCCCTCTGGCCCATCCTTGGCATAGCGTTGGAGACTCTCATCTAGCTCCGTTGCTCGTCGAACTCTATCCGTAAGGTCACAATGCATCTCCGTCCAGTTCAAACATGCATCGGCTGTAGCATTCTTGTCTACACAAGAAATCTCTAACGCTTCCAACTCCTGGATTAGACGTTCATCATGCCTCTGCAACCAGCTTGCCCTTGCCGGAGCTCTCCTACTCAAGGCATTAGCGACAAAATTTCCCTTTCCGGGCGTATAATGAATCACAAAGGTGTAGTCCCAAGGAACTCCAACCACCTTCATGTTAGCATATTCAAGTCCTTCTGCTCTAACAGGTACTTTAGGCTCTTGTGGTCCGTATAGATCTCCACATTCACGCCATACAGATAATGCCTCCACAATTTCAGTGCAAAGATCACCGCCGCCAACTCTAAGTCGTGGACGGGATAATTTCTCTCGTGCACCTTCAACTGGCGCGAGCCATAAGCAATCACTTTCCCATTTTGTAGAAGAACGTAGCCTAAGCTGCTTCCTGACGCATCACTATAGATTTCAAATCCATCAGTATCACATGGCGATGTCAACACAAGAGTCGTGGTCAACCGACACTTCAGCTCTTCAAAATCTCGTGCGCACTCTGGCATCCAAACAAACTTCTGATCCTTTCTCATCAGTGTGGTTAGCGGCAAAGTGATCCGCAAGAAGTTCGCAACAAATCTTCTATAGTAGCCTGCTAGTCCAAGGAAGCTCCTGGCTTCAGCCACATAAGACAACACTGGCCACTCCTGTATGGCCCTTATATTCGTCGGATCCACTGTTATGCCATCTCTGCTTATCATATGGCCCAGAAAAGCCACTAACGATGGCCAAAACTCGCACTTCGAGAACTTGGCGTGGAGCTGATTCTTCCTCAATGTCTGCAACACCAACCGCAAGTGGGTTTCATGATCGGCTTCAGATCGAGAGTAGACCAGATATCATCAATGAATACTATCACGAACAGGTCCAGGTACGCTCGGAACGTTCGGTGCATCAAGTCCATGAACACCGATGGCGCATTGCGTAGCCCGAACAACATCACTGTGAACTCATAGTGCTTGTAACGTGTTCCAAATGCGGTTTTGGGAATGTCAACTTCCTGAATCATCAACTGGTAGTAACCAGACTTCAAATCCAACTTGGAGTAGACGGTTAATCACACCAGCTGATCGAACAACTCATCGATCCGTGGGATCGGATACTTATTCTTCTCGGTGAGTTTGTTCAGTTCACGGTAGTCAATACATAACCGTAAACAACTGTCTTTCTTTTTCACAAATAGAACAGGCGCACTCCAAGGTGTCATGCTTGGGCGAATATAACTCTGCTCCAACAACTCCTACAGTTGGACTTTCAACTCCGCCATTTCCTTTGGCGCAATGTGATATGGCGAGCGGGCCACAGGTTTCGCACCTGGCACCAACTCGATCGTGAAGTCAATCTCTCGCTGTGGTGGTAGCCCAGGGAGATCCTTGGGGAATACATCTGCAAATTCTGATACCACTGGAACATCGCTCACACTGGCCTTAGTCTCAACAACCTGAATCAGCATGAAGTAGCACTCCGCGCACTTCCGAATAGCCTTGACTACTTGGAGTGCAGACATCAATGTCCCGCCCACTCCTCGCATCCCCGTGAACTTAGTCTCCTGCTTGGTATTCTGGCCCAACGTGATCTCTTAGGCATTACAATCAATCAACGCATGCTGCTCCGCGAGCCAATCCATACCAAAGATCACGTCGAATTCTGATATCGGTAATACAGATGCAGTCAAACATAAGTCTCGACTTCCTATTTGGACGACCACATCGCAAGCTCGATCCACGAGCATCGAACAACCATTCGGCAACACCACCCTGACGCTATCTGTCTTCACACGACTAGGTATCCCAAGCCGCGCTATGAACGCTTTAGGCAGAAAAGAATGTGAAGCACCCGTATCAAACAGTGCTCGCGCCAGGGTGTTCCGAATCATCACAAATCCTGTGACAATCATGTCACACACACAAGCCGCATACAAATAGGCAATCAATAAAGCATGCGATAAACAAAGCAATACAATAACTTAACTCGTACCTGTGACGACGTCACTCTGCTTAATGGCCTCCTGCAGGCCAAGATTGTAGACTCGGGGCTGCGCCTGCGAGGCAGAGGACTCCATGACTGCCTTTCCTTTCTCCGCATACGACGCTCCCGCATTCTTCTCACCCTTTGAAGGACCACTCCGGCAGTCACGGGCTATATGCCCCACTTTTCCACATGTAAAGCACGTACGAGTATCCGGGCTTGAAGAGGCCCCCGACGTTGCACCTGATGCAACTGTAGAAGGAGCTTGTCCAGTCGACTTGGACCTCTGGCCCCAATTCTTCTTATAATATGATTTCTAGACCGGGTTTCCTTGAACTCCGGCTTGCTCACAGCCAAGGCCCTCTTCCCTTGCACCCTTTTCATATCCTTTTCCAGCGCGCACGTAGTGTCGACCAATGTCTGGAAGCCTTGGTTCACAGAACTAGAGAGCAGGAATCTTAACTTGTCCCGCAGTCCTTCATAGAACCTATTCGTCTTCCTCTGCTCATCAGCAAAGATCGAACCTGCATATCGTCCCAACCTCGTGAACTCATTCAGGTACATGTCAACACTGCCTTCACCTTGCGTTAGCCTTTGAAATTCGTTCTCCATGGCAATATGTTGTGCCGCCGGGAGGTGCTTTGCCAAGAAGAGTCTCGAGAATTCCTCCATCGACACTTGTGTTAACAGTCGGCCCGCTAAGTGGTGTAGTTCCATCTCATCCCACCATAAACGAGCCTCTCCTTCCAGAAAGAAGGTGGCTAAGGTGACTTTCTGATGTTCCTCCGTTCCAATCGCCATCATAATCCGCTTGACGCACGATAACCAATCCTCAGCCTGCGTAGCGGATCCCAGGCCCGTAAACATAGGCGGGTTGAAACTCATGAACTGCTTCAACTGCTTCTCAGTTGATCGAGGATCTACAGCCACTACAGGTTCTGGTCTCGCCGCAACCTGTTTTGGCCTCAATGCCTGCTGCGCCTGCCCTTGCACCTGCCTAATCGGTTGTGCTTGGATCATGGCAAACAATGCCTCAGCAACTAATCGCGCAGTTTCCGCAGAAGGCGGAGGTATAGGCACCTCAGCTGGTGTCGTACTTTTATCAGAACGTTGGTGCTCTGATTGCCCCGCACCACTCTGCGTCACTTATAGGTGAACAAGACACTCACATTAGCGACCGCACACAAGCAATAACAACAAAATAGGAATGCGCAGGTTCCTCAAACACATGTATTTGCATTCCTAAGGTGGACATTCACGAGTTCATTAGTGTTAACATGGTTTGCACAGACACGTGCTCGCCACCCCACAAAAGAATTCGACCACGAATTTGAAAGGGAAAGATCGAGACAGTTGATACCAAAAATGTAATGACTCCATCAGTTCACAGGTATATACTAGAAGGTCCGGCCGGGGCCCCACAGCATATACCATAAAACAGGCGGGGAAGTTACGTAGTGATACGAGAGTTGCGCATCCTAACTCATTGCATTCTGGTGGAAGCCTATAACACGAAGTCGAACTCACACACATGAATGTCCACCATATAAAAGCTCCACATTTATATAAACAGGAATCGTAGCAAATACAAAGTCAACTAGCCTTATGTCCTTATAGGTCTTTACACAACAGTGACCTCAAACATTGGCGCGCAGGCCGGCCACGTATAATCAAACATAGTATTTTTATTTAGCCTTCGAGGGCTAGCAGTAGCAGCAACAAGAGCAGCAGCAACCTCAGCCTTTATGCGTCCCGCTTGGCTCTCCAGCACCTGCATAGGGACAGCCCACCCAACGGTGGTAAACAGACAACATTCAGCATTCAGCTGACCAAATTATAACAACCTCACCCCTTTCCCGGGGCGGTGGTATTTCTTCCCTGCAGGCATAGCATTTCACAGGCAAATATGTATATCATACATTGTTCTCTCACGCACATACATGCCATCACAACCGTCAGCCACGCGGCCCGACGATTCGTGCACTCAGGGCACATTCTTGGTATACCGGCGAACCAGGGTCCCACCACCATATCAGGGTCGCAACCCAATGGTAACTATTGAGCATTTTGCTCTATGGAGTGCAGCCGGAGACTTTAGTCTTAATGCACTGGGATTGGCCCGTAGCCCCCCATTGTGTCATGGCACGCAGGCCTAAGACTCTTGCTATGCGCTCCAACAGACCGCACTTTCAGGTCTCACATCAGACGGACACAGCGCAGGTCGGATCATCCACCCCCCGTTGCTCAACTCGTCTTGCCATCATCGAGTACGACGTACTCGCGGCTACATAAAAGGCGCTGGTCGGCTTCACCTTGCCTGTTTCCTTGAGGTGAACTCATTAGTTCACACATAACCAGCCCATTCTCACAGAACTGGCTTCATATTCATTGGTTACCTAGGAGCCACGCCTCGCGTTAGCGACAGAACTCACCAAACATTACTGCTACTCCCCATCACAGACACAACCCACCAAACATTCCAAGCATCAAGGGTATGTCCTGGCTTATCATGATAGTACTTCATGCTACTGCCCTTCGCAGGTACAACCCAACAACACAAGCATTATACGGGTATTTTCCTGGACTACCACTCCAGTACTTCCTGCTACTGCTCTTCACAGGTCTAACCCGTCGACTCCTTAAACTACATGTTTATCACGGAGTCTTCTCCGGTGCGTATATGCAACATCACCAATCCAGACCAACCTGTCCAGATGGGCTTCACACAGCATGCCTATTTCGTACTCCTTTTCCAGATCTATATGCCAAATGATTGGGGATTCCATGAATCAACCCAAGAGACTCCCATAACATGCCACCCTCTGGTGGGGGAATCATATGCACATGCCAAAAAGGAAGCATTCACATGGCTAGGAAGAAAAGTCGTTACCCTCGAAGACCATTTCGGCGCCATGAGCTCCAAGCTGGCTGGAAAGAACCGCAACGGCTTTTCCTCCACAACGCTGGCCTCGGATCTCTTGTTGGAACTCTGCAGCACCACCAGTGTCCAACTCCTCTTCCTCCTCCTTCTTACTCACTTTCTCTATCTAGGATTTTAGAAAGGTGAAGGCCAAATAACAAATGAGATTTCCCTTCTCATCCACGGCCATAAGGAAGCAGGGAGGCACCTCAGCCATTGGATTACAGCTGAAGAAATGGACAGGCACGATTTTGCCACAAAATCATATTTTTTGCCTGACACGGCATGTGACACGCCCATGTCCCAGGCTATATACCCCAAGCAGTGCTGAACCGACTTGACCAGTCTAGTACACGCCCATATGACATGCCCGTGTCACGGGCTGTGTCACCTGACACGCCTTCAGACACGCCCGTTTCTGTGGCCTTGTACATCAGGCTATACAAAATCGAGATCAACCCGAGAGGGACACGGCCCGTGACATGCCCATGTCACAGGTCGTGTACCCTAAGACACAGCCATGTTCTGCCCGTGTTCAACACGCCTCAATGCCTTGGACACATCCCAAAAAGGACACGGCCTGTGACACGCCTGTGTCCCAGGATGTGTGCCTATACACGGCACTAGACACGCCCCAGCTCAACTTCGTCGAGCTGAAATTCATCGACCCGCGAGGACACGCCCCATGACACGCCCGTGTCACAGGCCGTGTACTCTGCACTCGACAATCGTCGACTGAATTTTGTCGACCACTCGTCGATTGCTCACCCGAGAAGGACACTCCCTGGGACACGCCCGTGTCCCAGGCCGTGTCACCCAATTTTCCCCACTCTGGAATTTAGGGTGTTATAAATGTTGCCGCATGGGTGGCTATGGTGTGAAAGGTGGCTAGAAAGAGCATGATCAGGGCCTGCTTCGGGTCGTCTCGCAGTCCTCGGTAGAACCGAGAAGCTCTATCTCTATCGGAGGCAGCCAGATTCCTGGCGAAGCATGTCAAGTGTATAAACTCTCTCTCATACTCCGCCACTGTGTGGTTGTCCTGTCGAATGAGCAAGAATGTCTCCTGCAGCGCGGCTCAGTCTGCATCCGTGATGAAGAACTCTAGTAGAGCCTCGAAGAACTCTCCCTAAAGAATCGTGTTCAACGGCCGACCTCAAAAAGTAGAGCGACTAATCGCTCTCCACCAATCCCTCGCGTATCCCTCCAGAAGGGTCACCACTAAAGAGATTGCAGCCACAGCTGGGCACATCATTCCCACTAATAGCTCTTACACCCGCTCCACCCACTCCTCTATCTAGATGGCCATCTTTATACCTCTGAAAGGGGGAGGAGTCAGTCCTCGGAAAGTCGACAGCAGATCGTTCGGTGCTGTCATCTCTTGCGGTGGCTGTGCTAGGGCAGCACGGAAAGTCGCTAGAATAGTCGTCAGTGTCTACCCCATTTTTGTCTCGGCAAACGGTACGGCCGCGGGAGCGACCAGGTCTGGTGGTGGGATAGCTGGAACATATCCTCTGGATGAGGATCCTCCGTTACAATACTCCGGTATCTGGAGAAGTAACAGGAAAGAGTGCCAGTATTTTGCAAAAGTAAGGCAATTTGCAAAAACGACAAACAAAGTGGAAACAAAGGTGTATGGGCATACTATCGTACAGTCTAGAATCCCTGAGCCTCTACACTAGGGTCCACCAAGCTTCCACTGCAAGGTTCGTCCCGAACCCAGGACGAAGATATGGATGGAGGGATCCTGAGACTGCTCCACAAGGATGAATTATGATGCCTCTGATCCATTTATAGGACCCCCCCCCCTCCAACCTTTTTGCCCGTGTCGGGCCGGAGGGCTACTACTGGCCCAAGACGTCCACACAGTGCTTCTTAGGGGAAACGATCCACCCTGTCTAAGCACTAGATGGCTGCCTTGCTCGGCTCAAATCACAACATTCACAACCCATCAGAGTATAGCGGAAGCATTAACAAGAAACCACTGCAGATATATATATATATATATCACATCAAAATAATACGGAGGTTTTAGGATCGAAGCCAAACCGTTTATATAAGCACGTGGGCTATACATGTACTACATATAACCCTCACACACTCTCTCTCTCTCTCTCTATCCCTCTTTATGCTGCTCGGCGGTACTCACGTCTCTAAACTCTGGAGAGGGCGTGAGTGTATCTGCTCGAGTAGTCCTAGCCGCTAGCGTAATCTCCTGCGGCAGCGGGTCACTACGATGCTCCATTTCCTGTGAATGGTTATTTAGATAACCGTTAGTCACAGAACTAAGTGGAAATAAATCTCCTCTCTAGATTCATATCCTGGGGACAAGCACACACTCACCCAACAAAAGTAAATAGCCGAAGCAAGAGAGGGTTAGCACAACATTTCATTTATGTATAGTCAGGAGCAACTATAAAAGAGTGCATGATAGTATAACTGGAAAAAGCAGCAACAATATAAATCAGTTATAACAAGGCTCCACTAGCTCATCAGCACCTCAGGTTTACACATCCTGAATTCTATCGCAGGCATTCACAGTCGCGCACACATAGCAGACATTCATAGTCGTGCACACACCATAGACATTCATAGTCGTGCACACATCATAGACATTCATAGTCGCGCACACACCGCGGGCATTCATAGCCGCGCACACACCGCAGGCATTCATAGCCGCGCACACAAACCCTATGTCGACATAGTTTGGACCGCTTCTGTTCTAGCATGGTAGCGATCCTCGCGGACCTCACTGATGTGGTCGTCGGTGATAGTGGTCAGTCCTGCCACTTTTGGGGGTGGTCGTACCGCACAACCCCTGGACCTAACGTACAACCTTGCGTACTCTTGGATGTGAGCGAAATCAGGTGAATCGTTTTGGCTGACCAGTGGATGAAATCCCGACGGGGAATAATATAACGGCCGGTCACCCGTCGTACTCATCTCCCTGTCGCCTTGAGTCGTTGACCTTCCCGCACTGGTACAAATGGCCTGCGAGAGGGACTAACCCGCCACTATTTCACCGCAAGCAATTTACAAACAATCAAACAAAAGTCCATCATAATATACACCAGGTCTACGTCAGCCTGTCATATTAGGCTTTAGACTTCGGGCATTGGCACTTAGCTCTACTTTCAACAAGAAGCGTGGGAGTGCATTATTTGGGGCTAGACCTGGATGACTACTTCAACTCTGGTTATCCCTAACTAAGGCTCAACTTTAACAACGGCTGCTCGTCAGAGCAGGACCCGAGATTATAATAGTAAATTGCAATGAGGACAAGTGCGGTGATTATGATGTTTATTTAAAGTGTTGGAATGAAATGTGACCAGTACGAGACTGGAGTAGTGCTGCATAGTAAGTACTGAAATAAGCTTGATCAGTACGAGACTGGAGTAGTACTGAAATGAAAGTACTAAAATAAGCTTGACCAGTACAAGACTGGAGATGTACTGAATTGAAAGTACTAAAATAAGCTTGACCAGTACGAGACTGGAGTGGTACTGAAATAAGCTTGACTAGTACGAGACTGGAGTTGTACTGAATTGAAAGTACTAAAATAAGCTTGACCAGTATGAGACTGGCGTGGTACTGAAATATGCTTGACGAGTACGAGACTGGAGTTGTATTGAATTAAGCTTGACCAGTACGAGACTGGAGTGGTACTGAAATTAAGGTACTAAATAAACTTGACCTGTACGAGACTGGAGTAATATTGAATTACTTATTTGATTAAAAAGGGGGTGGTCGTGCGCTCCAATTTTCACTTTCGAGGGAAAATGAGCGGAATACATTCCGAGCGCGACGCTAGGCTTCCAAATTTTAGAAAAAAAATATCAAAACCAATCCACATGACCCCAAATTTTGATACAACCCTTAGGAGGGCCTAAAATGAGTGAAGTAATTTTTTTATAACTTTTCAAAGTATTTTGGGCTTTTAATTTAGCCAAACAAATTATATTTTGGCTTTTTAAAAATACTAAATCAACTCCAAAAAATCTCAAAATTTTTGTGGAGGAAGCCCTCGTCATGGGGAACATTTCTCATGTTGGTCATTTTTCTCTTAGAGGCCTAGATTTGGCCCAAACAAATTCCACAAATTCTGCCCCTTAATTTTGGTCTGCCTATAGCAGATCAACATGATCCTGCGGCTGAGATTGAGCCGCAGGACGCGTTTTGTCACTCTGTTCCCACAGTGGATCGGTCGGGGATCCGCTGTGTGGGGCTCTGATGCTGAGGCGGAGGCGGGGATTGAGAAAATCCCAGTCATTCATCTCTTTTCATGAGATGAACGACGATGATCCCTCCCTGCAGGAGAAGGAGGCGGTGGCTCACTGCCACCGACAGCCGGCCACTGCTGGACACCATCGCCACCCCCGATCGACTCGTCGGGGGCTGGTGAGTAACTGGGCAGTGGTCCGGCGGCCCGACGTCGCCGGCCATCGCCGGAAACGCCCATCCCAAGAGCTCGGGGTGGCAGAGCTCTGCTCCCAGCACATCCGCATGACCCCGCCTCTCGGGTGGCTGGGCACTCACCGCACCACCCTAAGCCAATGCGCCAGGGGTCGGTCTTCTTGGCGGCAGTGGCCCGGAGGCCATGCGTCGTCGGCCTCCACCGCCAGCTCTAAACCGAGCATCGCACTATTTTGCGGGTGCCGTCGGAGCCGCGTTTTCCGACGGCACTGCCGCTCTCCGCCACTGGGGGTCGCCGCCCCGGTGGTCTAGCACTCCCCCAGTGCCACCACCGACGCTGGGGTTGGGGCTTTCCTCCTTGGGCACTACCCGGCCTGGAGCATGGCTCGGGTGGCGCCGACGGCGCTCCGGCCACCAGAAGGGACATGCAGGTCATTTAGAATAGGGAAGGGGGAGGGAGAAGGTCTCCACCTGAGTTTGGAGGGCTCGGGAGGGATCGGCCTGGTCGGCCATGCCAAAGGTGGCGGTGGTGGAGGGGGAGACCCCTTGGCTTGGCTTTTTCCGGCCACCTGGGCTCCGGCAGGGGGATGGGCGGGGGGGGAGGAGTTGCTCAGAGAGCTTGAGGGGGAGAGGTCGAGGGGGCCTTTTATTGGCTTGGGGGAGGGTCTCTCCTCCCCTAGTCAATGTGGGATTAATCCCTCTTTAGGGAGTGATTAATCCCCACCCTCCAACTGTCCAAGGACAGCTGGAGGCACCAATATTTCCACCATGTGGGGAAAAAGATAAGACCGTATGGGCTTGGGCTTTTTTTAGGGTATTAAAGAGAGAGAGAGAGAGAGGGTGTGAATGGGCCTCCACTTATAGTGGGTTGTTTGTTGGTTGGGGGGCCCAAAGTGGGTGAGGGGCAAGACCCAAAGTGGTCATGAAGAGGGGTGGGCCCCCCATTGGGAGAAGAATCCAAAAATGGGTTTTTTTTTGGGGGGGGGGGTGACCAAGTCAACCCTAGGGTGGGTCCCCCTTGCTGGTCAAAGTCAAAGTGGGTCCAAGTCATCGGGGTCGGGTCAAAGTTTGGGTGTCGTGTCACAATTGGTATGCGCACACTTTTTGATTCACGACTATGCTTGATTTGACCACGAATTGACCAATTATTATCGAAATTGACTGGGACGACTTCCGTTGACTTCTTATTGAACATACAAGTCCAACACTACTAACTGGGGTTGAAGCGGAGTCAGTTTGGCGAAAGTCCAAAATTTGCGCTTCGCAGCGCGCTAAAACGGTCAAATTTTCTAAATCTGTCGTTAGATCTCTAATTATGACGCGACGAGTTCCGATGCACCCGTCTAGGTTATATAAGGTCACAGGAATTGACAAAATCCAATTCGGAGTTCTCTAGCTCGATATCCAAAATCTCGCTCTCGTTGTGTTTTACGAGGAATGGTAACATCCACTATATGACCTCGGGGTCCAACTGAACGAGTTCTGATGCACTCGTATCGACTATACGAGGTCATAGGAACTGACATTGTCAATTCGGAGTTCTCTAACTCTATTTCATGTCTAGGGTTATCTCCCACCGGGTCATGGGTTGGGTTCAGGCCACTTTTATTGGGCCCACTAGGGCTCTGGTGGCCCAATAAAAGTCGGGATGTTACATTAGGGTTACTTGAACTCAAACTCATTTGAATGTCCACAATATATAAACCACCACTTATATATAGCACAGGAATGTTAATTACAAATACACAATGATTATGACCTTAAGGCCTTACAGTTACATTTCATCAGTGTGGATTAGAAACATCGGCATGTAGGCCGGCCACACATGAAAAACAGTAAAATTTCTTCATTTGGCCTTCGAGGGCCAGCATAGTTGCAGCAAGGGCTTTAGCCCGCTATTTCCCGCTCAGCTCTCCAGCACTTGCACAAGGACAATACATTGTAATGGTGACAAACAAAGCAACGGTCAACATTCAGCTGACCAATTTATAACGATCTTACCCCCTTCCCGGGGCAGTGGTATTCATTCCCTACAGACATAGCATTTTCACAAGTAAATATATCACAAGAACGTGCACTTAAGCACAGTTCCACATATCACAAACGAATGCCTCAATGGCCAAACATTCCGTGCACTCAGGGAACATTTTCAGTGTACCTGTTGCCAGAGTCCCACCACTGTTCAGAGGTCCCAGACATAATGGTTTACTTTGAGCATTTCCAGTCTCCACAGCTCCCAACCGGAGACTTTAGTCTTTACGGCATACAACCTAAAACTCTTGTTATGTGATCCTAACGAAGCCAATAACTTAGGTACTCGAGTTAGACAACCATAATGCGGATACAGTTCAGCCTTTGCATGTTGCTCAAATAGTCAAATTTAAACTAGTTTGACGCGGGTTGGCTTCCCCTTATACGTTCGGCTCACTGGCCTTGTGTAACACCCCAAAGCCTAGAATTTGGCAAACTTTGGGTGACACTGCCTGGGACACGGGCATGTCCCAGGGCGTGTCCTTCTTGGGTGAGCAGTCGACGAGTGGTCGACAAAACTTCGGTCGATGATTGTCGAGTGCAGAGTACACGGCCTATGAAACGGGCGTGTCACAGGGCGTGTCCTCGCGGTTCGACGAATTTCAGGTCGACGAAGTTGATTCGGTCGACGATTGTAGAGTGTAGAGTGCACGGCCTGTGACACGGGCGTGTCATAGGGCGTGTCCTCGCGGGTCGATGACTTTCAGCTCAATGAAGTTGAGTTGGGGTGTGTCTAGTATCGTGTATGGGCACACGGCCTGGGACACAGCCGTGTCATAGGCCGTGTCCCTCTCGGGTTGATCTTGATTTTGTGCAGCCTGAAGAACACGGCCATAGACACGGGCGTGTCTGAAGGCATTTCAGGTGACACGGCCCGTGATACGGGCATGTCACATGGGCGTGTCACTGGACTGGCTAAGTCAGTTGAGCACTGCATGAGGCACACGACCTGGGACACGGGCGTGCCACAGGCCGTGTCAGGCAAAAATGTGATTTTGTGGCAAAATCATGGCTATCCAAATCTTCAGCTGGGATCTGATGGATGAGGTGCCTCCTTGATTCCTTAAGGCCATGGATGAGAAGAAAGTTCACATTTTCATTTTGGCCTTCATCTTTCTAAAATCCTAGAGAGAAAGAGAGGAAGAAGGAGGAGGAGGAAGGAGAGCCGGCCACCAGTGGTGCTGGGGAGTTCCGACGAGAGATCCGAGCCCAGCGTTGCGGAGGAAAAGCCATTGTGGTTCTTTCTAGCCAGTTAGGATCTCATGGCGCCGAAGCGGTCTTCGAGGGTAACGACTTTTCTTCTTAGTCATGTGAAGGCTTTCTTTTTGGCATGTGCATATGATTCCCCAACCAGAGGGTGGCGTGTTATGGGAGTCTCTTGGGTTGATTCATGGAATCCCCAATCATTTAGCATATAGATCAGGAAAAGGAGTATGGAATAGGCATGCTGTGTGAAGCTCATCTAGACATTTGGTCTGGATTGGTGATGTTGCATATATGCACCGGAGAAGACTCCGTGTTAAACGTGTAGGTTAAGGAGTCGACATGTTAGACCTGCGAAGGGCAGTAGCACGAATTACTGGAGTGGTAGTCCAGGAAAATACCCTTGTGATGCTTGTGCTATTGGGTTCTACCTGTGAAAGGGAGTAGCAGGAAGTACTGGTGTGCCCAGGAAATACCCTTTGTAATGCTTGATGTTCATGAGTGATACCTGTGAAGGGGAGTAGCAGGAAGTACTGGCGTGGTAAGTCAGGAAAATACCCTTGACATTTGTGATAATTGTGGGGTTGTGCCTGTGAAAGGAGTAGCAGGAAGTACTGGTGTGCCCAGGAAAGACCCTCTGATGTTGTGATATGAATGGGTGTGATGGAAGTACAGGTGCGCCCAGGAAAACACCCAGTCTTTTTGCCAAATAGGAATGGTGAAACCAACCCGCGCCTTTGATTTAGCCGCGAGTACGCCGTACTCGGTGATGGAAAGGCGATTTGAGCAACGAGGGGTGGATGATCCAACCTTCATTATGTCCATCCGGCGTGAGACCTGAAAGTGCGGTCTGTTGGAGCGCATAGCGAGAGTCTTAGGCATGCGCGCCGTGATACAATGGGGGGCTACGGGCCAATCCCGTTTCACTAAGACTATAATCTCTGGCTGCACTCCATGGAGTAAATGATCAATGTTTTACCGTTGGGTTACGACCCTGATACAGTGGTGGGACCCTGGTTCGCCGGTACACCAAGAATGTGCCATGAGTGCACGGATCGTCGGGTCACGGTGCTGATGATTGTACTGGAATATATGTGCGTGAGAGCACATTGTATGATATACATATCTGCTTGTGAAATGCTATCCCTGTAGGGAAAGAATACCATCGCCACGGGAAAAAGGTGGGGTCGTTATAATTTGGTCAGTTGAATGCTGACCGTTGCCTGTTTGCCACCGTTGGGTGGGATGTCCCTGTGTAGATACTGGAGAGCGAAGCGGGACGCATAAAGGCTAAAGTTCCTGCTGCTGCTACTGTTAGCCCTCGAAGGCTAAATGAAAATACTATGTTTGATTATACGTGGCCGGCCTGCGCGCCAATGTTTGAGGCCACTGTTGTGTAATGCCCTGAAAGGCCATAAGGCCAGTTAACTTTGTATTTGATATGATTCCTGTATATATAAATGTGGAGCTTTTATATGATGGACATTCATGTGTGTGAGTTCAGCTTCGTGTGATAGGCTTCCGCTTGAATGCAATGAGTTAGGATGTGCAACTCTGGTATCATTACGTGACTTCCCCGCCTGTTTTATGGTATATGCTGTGGGGCCCCGGTCGGACCTTCTAGTATATACCTGTGAACGGATGGATTCGTTACACCTTTAGGAGCTCACAGCTCACATAATAGCCTCACAGTCTCCCAGAGACAGACTTTCACATCAAAAAGGTATCTGGCCGTTATCGCCGGCGATACTCATTGTCGCACGACATTAACCACAGAAATCACTTTCTGTACTAGACCCAGTCAAAACCCTGCAGTAACCTGCAGTGCTAGAAACACTGGACTTTCATGGAACAAATAGCTCACCAAGAGCTATCACTGATCACGATACTCACTGTTGCCCGACGACGTCCAACAATTGTTCAGACTACGGTATTTCATGTGTATTTTCCTGGAGTGCAACTCCAGTACTTCCTGCTACTTCCACTTCACATGGACAACCTTGCAGATCACGTAAATTACTCATTTATTCTCGGAGTCTTCTCCGGCATGCGGAATGAACATCACCAATCCAGACCAAACTGTCCAGATGGGCTTCACACAACATGTTTATTCCGTACTATATATTTCAGGATCTATATGCAAGACTCACTGGGGATTTCATGAATCGACCCAAAGGATTCTCCACCTTTTGGTGGGGAATTCCATGCATATGCCAAAATAAGGACTTCACATGTCCAAGAAGGAAGATCGTTACCCTTGTAGTCTTCCTCGGAGCCATAACCTTGATCTTTGATCCAGATAGAATTGATTGTCACAACTTCTGCTCCACAGATCTAGCATCGATTCGCGATTCCAATCACAAGCACGCCTTGGATAAAATCTCCTCCTGAGCTCCTAGGCTTTTCCTCCTCTTCCCCCTCCAGAACTAAGCAAGGGAGTGTGTGTGAGAGAGAATGAGTATAAAATCTCATGTCCAGCCTTTATCTGAAAGCTACTGTGTTGGAACCCTAATTGTGATTTGAGCTAGGATCGCTATTAGGATTGATTAGATGACCCAACATGTATAGTCTAGGGTCATAGGATGTTTCCAGGGTCAAGGCCAGTCACATGATGTTAGATTGTTGGAACCTACCTTCAGAAGACTTCAGAGACAGAAGACTTTAGAGAAAAAACAGTTAAAAGTATGCAGAAAAAGTCGTTCGACAAAAGCTGAAATAAGTTTGACGATCGTCGATCTCAGATAGACGAGTCAGAGTTCCTTCTCTGAGTTGAGCTTGATGAAAGTCAAGCTGAGGTTGAGGAACTACTTTCTCTACTTTGAAGTTCATCTTGACGAAAGAGAGTTATCGGCTCGACAAACTTGGAGCTCAAATTGAAGAAGTAAATTATTCAGTTCAACGATATTGGAGCTTAGCTCGACGAAAGAGAGATATCAGCTCGATGAACTTGGAGCTCAGGTCGACGTAAATTTGTTGAGTTCAACTAACTCCTTCCAGGTTCTGTTCGACTAATTCTCTGCAGTTTTTCAGTTCAATTAATGACAGATCGATTTCAAATTAATTCAATTAAGTAATACTCTGATAATTAATGCATAATATTCCCAATGAATATAGCTGTTACCAGGCAGCATTAATTATGGATATCACAGAGTTATTACCATACCAAATTACTGGGACAGTTATGGAAATGCATTCAAGACAAATTGAGTCGTTCCAACTCACGGAGATTATGCAGACAATTTCAAGGAAAGATTTTAAAATTCAAGGGTTTGAAATCTTCTAGGATATATATATATACTTCTTCAAAAAATTGCAGATGCCAAGGAATGTAGAATATAGTACAAAAAATAAGTGAAAAACAAATACAGTTTTACATGCGGAGTTATTCATCATCTTCTTCAAGCTTTCAAGAGACAACAAATCAAATATCAGTCTGACAATTTTACTGAACAACAACAACAACTTTGAAGTCCTACACCCTAAAGCAAAGCTTCCATCTCTTGATCATCTACACAACTCAAGGGGAGCTTTAACATCATCAATAATCCACTATGAAAGTGCAGCTAGATCTGATATACTATAGAGGGGGGTGAATAGAGTATATGGTGCTTTGAAACTTTTTACAACAATTGTTGTAATATGAGTGAGCAGGGAAGCAGTAAAAAATCTAATCACAAAACTAAATTAATCAAAAGCTAATCACAGAGTAATCAAGGCCAGAAACAAAAATAAAGACAAGTAAAACCAGAAGACACAAGAAAATATAGTGGTTCCCCTAAACTTGGGTACATCCACTCTTCTACCACCCTAGGTAGGAATCCACTGCAGGATGAGTTGATCAGGTGTCCTGGGCACCAATGAGCTTTTGATAAGGTGCTCAAAAACCAAATAAGATTTTTTGATCAGGTGTCTTGCCACCAATGAGCTTTTGACAAGGTGCTCAAAAACCAAGTTCAAACTTTTGAAGGGAGTTTGAGAAACCCTTTACAGAGAGTGGGTGAGAGAGTGATGGAAGTCTTCTCTTTCTCAAACAACTGAGAAGACTATGTGGATTGATGATGTCAAAGCTCCCCCTGAGTCCTTGAGATCTTCAGGAAAAGAAGCTTTGCTGTAGGGTGATAGGCCTTCAAAAGTTGAGCTCCAGCAAAAGATGATTTCAGCAATTGCTGAAATGTTGAATGTCTGGAGTCTTGAAATATGTTGGCCTTGAACACTTGAAAACTAGAGAGATCTGAAGATTTTAGAAAAGGTTGATCTCCTTGGATGAGTGTTCTTGAGAATTCTTTTAGACAGTATATTTTGTTGAAGATTACTGATGTCTGTCTGTGTGTCTGTGTATCTGTCTCTCTATCTTTCTGTCTGAGAGATTCAAAAAAAATTCTTCTCTTTTATTCTCTGGTACTGAACAAAACATTCTCTGAGAAGAATAGCCGTTGGTCTGCATTAATTGCATCCTTAATTGCAAAATCTCTTCTGGAGGAAAGTCCATAGAAATATTCCTTGAAACTTGGTCCAGAAATGAATGAAAACGGCTAGGAAATCTTCAGAATTAATTGCAGAATAACTCCTTAACTGATTTGAATTTGAATCTAGAAACATCCTTGAAGTTATCTGAAAACGTCGAACTGAGCTCTACTATCGTTGAACTGAGCTCAGCGATATGGACAAAATACAGCAGCAAAATATCGTCGATCTGAGATCAAAGATCGTCGAATTGAGCTCAGAGATAGAGATCCAAAGCTGAGTCAAGGTCGTCGAACTGAGCTCACCGATCGTCGAATGGAGTTCGACGATATGATGAAGTTGAGCTCAGTGATCGTCGAATGGAGTTCGACGATCTGTCGAAGTTGAGCTAGACGATCGTCGATCGGAGTTCGACGAATCGTCGTGCTGAGCTCGACGATATGACTTAGTCTCCAAACAGAAAATCCTAGTCTTGAGGGCAGCTTCCAAACCTAGACTTCTAACCCTTAGACTCAATTCTAATTGACCTATTGAGCTATACAGGAGGTCAAGCATTTGTTTCCTAGAGACATAGTGATCCTGACCCAAATTAGTAATAGCGTGTTCCAACAATCTCCCCCTATTTGGGTTAGGATTACTATTTACAGACTTTGGAAAAATTAAATAACAATATACAAGCAGCAAAATAGAACAACAAAAAGAAAAACTGGACAGCAAAACCACAGAGATATATAACATCCCAGATAGTAATCAGAAATCACAGAGAATGTCACCTTACATTGTCATTTCTTTTCCTTGCCCTTAACAAGTTTGATCTCTCTGTTGGGATTGAGGGCTTCTTTCTTTGATCTGGTATCATCTGTTGCACCTAAAGATATTTGTTGTTTAGGCCTGGGAACTACAGCTTCAGGATGCAATTCCATATACCTGTCAGAATCAAAGAACTTGCTTGATGCATATCTTTCTAGCTCTTTCTTTCTCTGTTCAGACATTGTAGAAATGTTGGAGGAATCTCTTCCTTGCTCTCTAGCCTTTTTGATCTGATCCAGTGCAGCTAGTTCTTTTAATCTTGCAGTCCAAGCAGCTGGATTGTTCTCAAGGTCCTCAAAAGGTACTGGGGGCTCATATCTGTTAGAAGGGTTGTCTTGAGGAGGCCTGGATGACACAGTTTCTTTCAGCTTATAGGGGAAAGGACCAGATGTGGTATCAGAAGAAATTTGTCCTCCCCTAGAATATGGGTGTTGCCTTGAGTAACCTTTGGAGTAGACTTGGAGATCTCTTTGATTTCCTCTGTATCCTCCTCTCCTGGATTGAGAACCCCTGGATTAGCTTCCCCTATTATAGGATCTAGCATGAGGCTGATAGGGGGCCTGACTTCTGGCAGGGGGTTGAGCTGCAGAGCTTCCACCTGCACCTGCATCAGAAGGAGGTGGTGGGGGAGGATGAGAGTGTTGGAATTGTGAAGAACCCTTTTCATATTTTCTCTTCTTTTTCATTACTTTCAGTTGGTTCTTGGAGTTCTGCATCCAGTGCTCAGTGATAGGGCAGTCATGAAGAATGTAGTATGGAATATCATTGTTATCTTTGACCTTGGCAGGAGGTACTCTCTCCATGGCTTTGCTCCTTGCCTTTCTTTTCCTAGCAATGGTAGCAGAAGAGTCATCAGAGTCTGTTCTGTACTCATCACTTTCAGAACTCTGGTCATCATACAAGGCATCAATTTTCTTCATCAGATCTTTCTTGAGCTGTACAGAAGCAGATGAGGCAACAGAGGGTGTACCAGCAGATGTTGAAGCAGTAGCACAAATGACAGCAGCAGATACAGTAGAAGCAGTAACAACAGCAGCAGCAACTATAGGCTCTGGAGAAGTGACAGCAGTAGCAACAGTTTCACTAACAACAGCATCATCAGTAGGAATATCATCAGAAACTGCAGAAGGCTCAAACTCAGGTGCCTCTGACATAAGAATTTCCTTAGAGATTGGCTCAACAGCCATAACAGAAATATCAGGAGCAGTATCAAAAAGTTCAGCAGCAGTAGAGGCAACAACATCAACAGCAATGCTTTCATCAGAATAAGCAGCAACATATACTGAGGTGACAAAAGAGGTGATGATGATGGGGTCACAGCAGGAGAATGGCACAAGTGCCTTGGATAGATCCTCTGGGGGCTGGACAGCAACTGGCTCTGGCAGACATCTGAAATAAAACTGATCAAAGTTTGAAAGCAAAGACTTGAGGTCCATTGCAAAGACTGTAGCAGGAGGAATTTGTTCTTGAGTCACAGCAGCAGCAGCAGCAAGAACAGGAGCTGAAGAAGCAGCAATAACAGCAGCAGCAGCAAACAGGCTCACAGAAATAACAACAACAACAGCAGCAGGAAGACTCACTTCATAGGGCATCTCCCCCTGCCTAGATTCAGACAAGGATGGATCAAGGCACACTGCTGTAGGGGCTGCCTGAGGGAATAGAGATGAGAGCCTGGCAGAGAGAGCTGCCACTGACAGGTGTAATGGAGCCAAGGAGGTCTCCAAAAGAAGAGAGAGCCTGGGGGCTAGCAACTCATACAACCTGTCAGCAAGGGCTGGAAGGTCTACTTGCTCAAGGGTGACTGGAGCAGAGGTAGAAGATGGAGGAGCAGATGTTGGTGAGGGTAGTGGAGAGCTGGTGAATGGTGGAAGAGATGGTTAAGGTGTTGGTAAGGTGGATATGGAGGACAGTGGGATGGAGATAGATGGGGTGAATGTGGGTTGGTCAATGATTTCTTGTAGAAGGTCTTGATAGGAAGTGGAGGATGAGGGTAGCTCAGGAGGATAGGATGGTGAATCATCCATAAAGGAATCATCAATGAGGGTGAAGGATGGAATGGAGGGTGATGAAGTGGCATCTGGTGGAGGGTAGGAGAATAAGGGATGGAATTGTTCTTCTGGTGTTGGAAGTGTAGGTACTGGAGATGGTGTGGATGTTGGAGAGGGGCTGGAGATGATGATGGTGGATGGAGTTTGAATGGTAGATGGTATGGGAAGGATGGAATTGGAGGAGGAGGAGGAGAGGCAACAGCAGGCAGGTCATCTGCATGGGCAGAGACCTGTGGGGAAGTGACTCTGAGAGTCCTTGTGCCTGAAGGAGTGCTGGAGGAGGGCCTGCTGGGCTTGCTGATTTGTCTGTCCCATTTACCAAACAGGGCACAAGACAGTCTCTTGGAAGCATTGATATGGATTCCAGAGGAGACCAGCAAAGCAGGGCACCTGTGCTGCAGAAACACCCCAATAACCTTCCAAAGTTGACAAAACTTTGTTGATCTTCTTCTTGATAAGGTCAAAGAAGACTTCTCCCCAATTCAAATTTTTCCTGTCTACAAGGGCTCCCATGAGGCAGAGCTGATACCTTGAGATTGTATCATGGGCAGAGTGCTTAGCCAGTAGCACTTTCCCAACTACATCTGCCATGAATCTGTATTCCACAAACAAGTTCTTTTTCAAGAGCTTGCTAGGGTTGGCCTCTGAATGACCCATTCTGGCAAGCAGTTCAGAATACTCTTCTCCAGACAAGTCAGCAGTATCTTCACCATTTCTCAACTCAAAAACCTCTGATAAAATTGCTGGGGTTAGAGGTACCTGTGTGCCAGATATTGACCCAACAATGGTGGAGTTGTCTTGATTGTGGGCAGTGTAGACCCATTCCTTGATCTCATCAGATGCAAGCTTGATCCTTGTGGTCATAATTGCTGTCAGGTTCTGCTCTTTGAATAGCCCCAAAATATCCTGAAAGACCTGGTCGGTTGTGCTGAAGGATTCCATGTCGATGTCGAAGCCAGCATCAAACTTCATGGCGGCGAGAACAGCAACAGACACAGCCATGGGTACCTGCAAAAATTCAACAAACAAAACGACCAAGTGCAGAACTTGTTTGGAGGGAAAGAAAAAATTCTTGCAGAGAAATCGAAAGCGCAAAGGAGAACGACGGCGAAAAATGAATTTTATATTAGGGTTCGACGCAGAATTGGAAAGATCGTTGAACTCAGTTCGACGATCGAGGCTTCTAAAGGAATCTGAAGAGTCTTCAACATCGTCGATCTCCGTTCGACGATATTGGAGAGCGTCGAGCTCTGTTCGACGATCGTTCAGAGAACAAAATCGTCGAGCGTCGTTCGACGATCGTTGACCGGAAGAGATAGTTCATACTATCTGAGAAACGCTGAACTCAGGTCGACGATTTGGAAATCGTCGATCTCCGTTCGACGATCTTGGGGCAAAATCGTCGAGCGCAGTTCAGAGATCAGAAAAACTCTAGACACTAAGAAAAAATCAGGATGTTTGCCTAGTCTTGGTCAATTTTTAAGCTTTCAAAATCTTGGATATTATTTAAGACTTCCTCCATCTAACATTCCTAACTGATTTAGGAAGAAGGTGTGTTTCTTTTCATCCAAGGGCTTGGTGAAAATATCTCCCCTTTGTAAATCAGTTGGGATATATTGTAGTTCAATTTTATTCTTTTCAACATTATCCCTTAAGAAATGATGCCTAATCTCTATGTGTTTTGTCCTACTATGGAGGACTGGATTTTGAGCTATAGAAATAGCACTGGTGTTATCACAAAAGATTTTAGACTTCTCTAAGTTGTAGCCATAGTCTAGGAGTTGGTTTTGAATCCACAAGATTTGTGAACAACAACTGCCTGCAGCCATATATTCAGCTTCAGCAGTTGAAGTTGACACAGATGTTTGTTTCTTACAAAACCAAGAGACAAGTCTGTCACCAAGGAACTGACAAGTTCCACTGGTGCTTTTCCTGTCAATTCTGCATCCAGCATAATCAGCATCAGAGAATCCAGTTAAATCAAATGCTGAATCTTTTGGATACCAGAGACCTAGATTTGGACAACTTTTAACATACCTGAGAATCCTCTTTACTAGTGTTAGGTGTGACTCTCTAGGGCTTACTTGGAACCTAGCACATATACATGTAGCAAACATTATATCTGGTCTACTAGCTGTAAGATACAGTAAAGAGCCAATCATTGCTCTATATGTTGTCTGATCAACAGGTTTCCCATGTTCATCAGCATCCAATACAGCATTAGTAGGCATGGGTGTTTTCATACAAGATGCTTCAGACATACCAAATTTCTTAACCAATTCATTTGCATATTTGGTTTGAGAAATAAAGATGCCTTCAGCATGTTGCTTGACTTGCAATCCTAGGAAGAAGGATAGCTCACCCATGCTACTCATCTCAAATTTAGAATGCATTAGGTTGGAAAACCTTCTGCACAATTTGGAGTCAGTAGAACCAAAAATAATATCGTCTACATAAATCTGTACTAGTAGGGTATGGGACTTATGGGTTCTAATGAAAAGAGTTTGGTCTACTCTACCCCTTATAAAACCATTTTCCAAGAGAAAGCATGCTAGGGTCTCATACCATGCTCTAGGAGCTTGCTTGAGACCATATAATGCTTTATTCAATCTAAAAACATAATCAGGATAAGTTGGAGAGATAAAACCTGGAGGTTGTCTGACATATACTTCCTCTTTGATGTCTCCATTTAAAATGCACTTTTGACATCCATCTGATATACCTTGAAGCCTTTATGTGCTGCATAAGCTAAAAATATTCTGATGGCTTCCAATCTTGCAACTGGTGCAAAGGTCTGGTCGTAGTCTATCCTTCTTCTTGAGAATATCCCTGAGCAACTAGCCTTGCCTTGTTTCTTACAATTACTCCTTGATCATCCAGTTTGTTTCTGAATACCCATTTGTTCCAACAATGGAGTGATCCTTAGGCTTTGGCACTAGTTCCCATACTTTGTTCCTCTCAAATTGATGCAACTCCTCTTGCATTGCAATGATCCAGTGTGGATCTTGCTCTGCATCTTGAATGGACTGAGGTTCAATTTGAGATAGGAAGCAGGTGTGCAACAGGTTTTGGTTGACCTGATTTCTGGTTTGCACACCAGCTGAGATGTCTCCAATTATTTGGGAAATTGGATGGTCTCTTGATGTTACTAAATCAACAGGGGTGTTGATTGTTCACCAACCTGTGTTGTTGTTTCCTCTTGTGGTACAACAACTGGCTCTTCAAGTTGTTCTTCAATATGTTGAGCATTTTCTTCATCTTCACTGCTTTCATCCCTTGAGTAACCTGTAACTTGTTCAAGTCTTCAACTAGAGAATGTTCCTGCAAAGGTTCTATGGTAGAAGAGATCTTCTCCTTGAAAGACATGTTAGATTCATCAAATGATATATGAACAGATTCCTCAATTTTTAAAGATGATTTATTATAGACCCTATAAGCCTTGCTGATCATGGAGTATCCCAGAAACACTCCTTCATCAGCTTTAGCTTGAAATTTTGCTAAATATTTCTTGTCATTGTTATGAATGTAGCAAATACAACCAAAGACTCTAAAATAATCAACTTTAGGTTTCTTCCCTTTGAGTAATTCATAGGGAGTCTTTCCCTTTAGTTTATGTATCAAACTTCTATTCAGCACATAGTTGGAGGTGTTCACTGCCTCTGCCCAAAAGGATAGAGGTAGATGAGCATCTGACAACAATGTAGTGGCAGATTCAATAAGGGTTCTATTTTTCCTTTCAGCTACCCCATTTTGTTGAGGAGTTCTAGGAGCTGAGAAAGTATGCCTGATCCCTTCACTCTGACAGAACTCTTGCATAAGAAGAGAATCAAACTCTGTCCCATGATCACTTCTGATCAGGGCAATGTGAGTATTGAACTCAATCTGTATACATTTGAGAAACTCTGTCAGACACTTAAAGTTATCAGACTTCTTCCTTAGAAAGAACACCCAAGTGAATCTAGAGAAGTCATCTACAACTACTAAAGTGTAAGATTTCCCTCCTAGGCTTTGTACTGTGATGGGTCCAAAAAGATCCATGTGTAACAGATACAATATCCTAGGTGAATCACTCTTATTAAGTGACTTAAAGCTGTTTTTAGTTTGCTTGCCTAATTGACAAGCCCTGCAGAGTCCTTCCTTCTTGTAGGGGCCAGAAGGTAGTCCTCTAACAAGGTTGTCCTTGGATAGCCTAGCAATAGTTCTAAGGTTTAGGTGTCCTAGTCTCTTATGCCATAAAATATTTGGTCTACAGACAGAATTAAACAGGCAAATATCTACATTAGTTGAAAGAAAATCTACTAGATAGATGTTACCTTTCCTTTTACCTGTCAACACAGTTGTGTTGTCCTCTGACTTGATTTTGCATAAGGCTTTGCTGAAGGTCACCTGGTAGCCTTCATCACACAGCTGACTGATGCTTATTAAGTTGTGCTTCAGTCCTTCCACATAAGCTACCTTCTTGAAAGTTACTGATCCAATCTGGACTGCACCATATCCTTTAGTCTGTCCAAAGTTTGAATCACCAAAGATAACTTTGGGTCCAAGCTTGGCTCTAAAGGATGTGAGGTTGTCCTTGTTCCCTGTCATGTGCTTAGAGCACCCACTATCCAAGTACCATTGCTGGTTAGATGTTGGATAGGTCTTCACCTGCACATAAGACAATTCATTTGTTTTTGACCCAGTTTACCTTGGGCCTAGGTTGATAACCTTTAAATTCTGAAATGAAAGACATCCCAGGTTGACTCTTATATCCTTCAGGATGATATCTCCTTGGAGTATAATCCATTCAGTATAAGGGTTAAAGATTTGGGATGAAGGACCCTTAGGATTGAATTTTGATTTGCCCTTGAAAAATTTTCCAGAGCTCTGACCTCTGTTCGACGATCTTGGAGCTGCGTTCGACGATCTTGGGTCAGATCGTCGAGCTCCTCCGGTTGTGGGTCGACGGTCGACTATGGCTGAGTTCAGGTACTTGAGATCGTCGAGCTGCGTTCGACGATTTTGCTGAGATCGTCGATCTGCGTTTGGCGATCGTCGATCTCCGTTCGACGATTTCTGCTGGGACTTGGTTTTCTTGGGCAGATCAGAATTTTTCCTAGCAACCTCTACAACTCCCTTTCCTTTGTCAGAAATGAATTTGATTGGAGTTGTTAGAACTATGGGTTGGCTGGATGAAGCACCCAAGCCCAGTGTACTGTTAAATCTGGAGTTCACTGTGCTTGTGATGTCCATCAGCTTGATGCTTCTCCCATTAAGGGATTCTTCAAGCTTCTTGGCCTCAGACAGCTCACTTTTCAGTGAAGCTATCTGCTCCCTACAGCACTCCAACTCCTGAGAGAGTTTGAGGTTTTCTGATTTTAAAGTATTATGTTCAGATAAATGATTTCTGAGAGAGATAATTTCTTTCTCAGATTTTAGCAGGTCTAAACACAATGCTTTAAATTCAGATTTAAAGTCCTCTGAATTAAAATCAAAAGAACTAATTACCTGATCTTCTTCAGGTTGAGTCTCTGAATCTGACTCTGACTCCTCTTCTTCTGAATTGTGTTGTGAGGCATTGATTGTCATCATGCAGAACTCTTTTTCTTCTGCATCATCTCATCATCACTGGAGCTGGATGAGGCTTCTGACTCCTCTTCAGTCTCACTCCAGGATTCAGCAACAAAACCCTTTCTTGTATGTTTGTTTTTGCTTGATGAGGGTTTGCCATTTCCATTCCTCTTGGAGTCTTTCTCCTTTCTTCTTTCTTTCTGTCCCTTCTGTCCTTGTTTTTGTTTTCTGGACAGTCAGGAACTATGTGCCCTGGTTTCCTGCAACCAAAGCAAATAATGTCTTTATTATTATTATTAATGGACTTGTCATACCTTGGCTTATCATGTTCCTTGTATGATCTCCTTCTGAAGTCCTTTCTGGCCATCTTGTAAAATCTTTTGGCCAACAGACTGAGCAGTTCATCATTGCCTGTGCTTTGTCTTCAGGCAGATCTTCAGTTGCCTTGAAGGCTATGGTCTTCTCTTTTCTTGTGGCTGGTGAGGCAGCCTTCTGTTCTTCTTCTCTATTTTTGATGAGTAGCTCATAAGATTTGAGCTTACCCAATAGAGCTTCAGTGGTGATCTCATTCAGACTTCTGGCATCCTTAATTGGCCAGATTCTTGAATCCCAAGTGCTAGGGAAGCACATTAGAATTTTGTCATTGAGTTCAGTTAGTGAGATCTCTTTATCCAATGTCCTGAGTTCACTGACAATTAGACTGAGCCTGTTGTACATATCTCCCACTGACTCAGTTCTCCCTTCTTGAAATTCTCATATTGAGATATGAGGTGGGATCTCCTATCCTTTCTCTCATCAGCTGAGCCTGAGACTATTTCTGAGAGTTTGTCCCAAATTTCCTTTGCTGAATTGCATTCAGCCACCTTTTGAAATATGTCATCAGACATTGTCTGGGCCAAGATGTTCATAGCCTTGGCATCAGCTACCTTCCATCTCTTGATATCAGCATCTGTTCCTGATGGAGGTGGAACAGCATTTGTACTTGAGTTCTCTGGGGGTCTTGGACACACTGTCAAAACAGAGTTAAAATATCTTCGTCAATAGAATTCATGTACAGTCTGATCCTTGCTTTCCAAAGTGCAAACTTGGATAGATTGCACACTGGAGGTCTGGTGCTAGCATAATCTTTGTTTTGGGCCATGATTTGTGAAAACAAAATCTAATAATAAAATACAAAAGAAAACAGATCTAACTAGGGATCTTTGGGTTCAGGTGTTAGCCTGTGCAACCACCAAGGTGTGGTATGTTTAACCAACCTCGCTTTGATACCAATTGAAAGTGCAGCTAGATCTGATATACTCTAGAGGGGGGTGAATAGAGTATATGGTGCTTTGAAACTTTTTACAACAATTGTTGTAATATGAGTGAGCAGGGAAGCAGTAAAAAATCTAATCACGGAACTAAATTAATCAAAAGCTAATCACAGAATAATCAAGGCCAGAAACAAAAATAAAGACAAGCAAAACCAGAAGACACAAGGAAATATAGTGGTTCCCCTAAACTTGGGTACATCCACTCTTCTACCACCCTAGGTAGGAATCCACTGCAGGATGAGTTGATCAGGTGTCCTGGGCACCAATGAGCTTTTGATAAGGTGCTCAAAAACCAAATCAGATTTTTTGATCAGGTGTCTTGCCACCAATGAGCTTTTGACAAGGTGCTCAAAAACCAGTTCAAACTTTTGAAGGGAGTTTGAGAAACCCTTTACAGAGAGGGGGTGAGAGAGTGATGGAAGTCTTCTCTTTCTCAAACAACTGAGAAGACTATGTGGATTGATGATGTCAAAGCTCCCCCTGAGTCCTTGAGATCTTCAGGAAAAGAAGCTTTGCTGTAGGGTGATAGGCCTTCAAAAGTTGAGCTCCAGCAAAAGATGATTTCAGCAACAGCTGAAATGTTGAATGTCTGGAGTCTTGAAATATGTTGGCCTTGAACACTTGAAAACTAGAGAGATCTGAAGATTTTAGAAAAGGTTGATCTCCTTGGATGAGTGTTCTTGAGAATTCTTTGAGACAGTATATTTTGTTGAATATTACTGATGTCTTTCTGTGTGTCTGTGTATCTGTCTCTCTATCTTTCTGTCTGAGAGATTCAAAAAAAATTCTTCTCTTTTATTCTCTGGTACTGAACAAAACATTCTCTGAGAAGAATAGTCATTGGCCTGCATTAATTGCATCCTTAATTGCAAAATCTCTTCTGGAGGAAAGTCCATAGAAATATTCCTTGAAAATTTGAATCCAGAAATGAATGAAAACGGCTAGGAAATCTTCAGAATTAATTGCAGAATAACTCCTTAACTGATTTGAATTTGAATCTAGAAACATCCTTGAAGTTATCTGAAAACGTCGAACTGAGCTCTACTATCGTTGAACTGAGCTCAGCGATATGGACAAAATACAGCAGCAAAATATCGTCGATCTGAGCTCAAAGATCGTCGAACTGAGCTCAGAGATAGAGATCCAAAGTTGAGTCAAGATCGTCGAACTGAGCTCACCGATCGTCGAATGGAGTTCGACGATATGATGAAGTTGAGCTCAGCGATCGTCGAATGGAGTTCGACGATCTGTCGAAGTTGAGCTAGACGATCGTCGATCGGAGTTCGACGAATCGTCGTGCTGAGCTCGACGATATGACTTAGTCTCCAAACAGAAAATCCTGGTCTTGAGGGCAGCTTCCAAACCTAGACTTCTAACCCTTAGACTCAATTCTAATTGACCTATTGAGCTATACAGGAGGTCAAGCATTTGTTTCCTAGAGACATAGTGATCCTGACCCAAATTAGTAATAGGGTGTTCCAACACACTAGTCTTCTCAGAGATTTGAGACAAAGAAGACAAAATCATTTTGATTTTTCTTTCACTGTGTACAGGGTTTTAACCCTCTTCAAAAGTTAACCTTTTGGTTCACAAGTCGCCTGATCAAAAGACTTGGGATTGGTTTTTGGGCACCTGATCAAAATCTCAAAGGATTGCTAGATCTCCCTTAGAAAAATAGATCTTCTGGTGACAGGGCACCTGAGCAAAAACCTGTGCTGGCAGGGCACCTGAGCAAAAACCTGTAGTGGATTCCTACCAGGGTGGTAGAAGAGTGGATGTATCCAAGTTTATTGGGGAACCACTATAAATTCCCTTGTGTCGTCTGTGATTGATGTTCTCTTTTATTTGTGTGCTGTGATTGTTTTCTTTTCTTATATATTTATTTATCACCTTCTTTAACTCCGCTGTAAAAATAAATTAAAATTTTAAAATATACTATTCATCCCCCCTCTAGTGTAAAGGAGATCTATCGCCCAATTTCAATTGATATTAGAGGCAGGTTACTTTGTTGTACAGGCTAACACCTGAACCATAAGATCTGGTAGATTTTCTCTTTACCTAGAAGTTTATCATGACACAAAATAAAGAGTATTCTAGCATCAGACCTTCAGTGTGCAATTTGAATAAGTTTGCACTTTGGAAGGCAAGGATAAGACTTTACATGAATTCTATTGATGAGGACATCTATAATTTTATTTTGACAGGACCACCACTACCAGTGGCAACTACAAGCACTAGTGAAATTCCACCACCTGAGTGGACTGAAGCTCAGAAGAAGGCCAAGATTGTTGATGTCAAATCAATTAACATTTTGGCCCAGACTATGTCAGATAGCATATTCCAGAAAGTTGATGAATGCACTTCAGCAAAGGAAATCTGAGATTCTCTCAACACTATGGTAATAGGATCTGCAGATGAAAGAAAAGACAGGAGATTACATCTGATCTCTCAGTAAGAGAACTTCAAGAAGGAACAAGCAGAATCTGTTGCTGATATGTACAATAGACTCAGTCTCATAATCAATGAGCTGAAATCATTGGACAAGAATATCACATTAACAGAGATAAATGACAAGATCCTTATGTTCTTCCCTAGCACATGAGATTCAATGATCTGGCCAATCAAAGAAGCCAGAAGTCTCAATGAAATCTCTACAGAGACTTTGTTGGGCAATCTCAAATCTTATGAGCAGCTCATCAAGGCCAGAGAAGCTGAACAAAGAACCTCTTATTCAGTAAGGAAAGAGCAAAGCATTGTTTTTAAAGCGACTGAAGAAGCAGAAGCCATTCCAGACAATGAAGAACTAATGAGTCTCTTGGTTAAGAGACTTTACAAGATGATAAGGAAGAACATCAGGAGAAGATCCGTCAAAAATGATGATAAGCCAAGGTATGACAAGATTCCTACTAAGAAGATTGTCTGTTATAAGAAACCTACACATATACTTCAAGAATGTCCATAGAACCAGAAGAAGGAGAAACACTCTAAGAAGTATACTTACAAGCCCTCCTCCAGGAAACACAAGAAGAAGGAGAGGGGCTTTGTTGCTGAAACATGGAGTGAATCTGAGGATGAATCTTCATCCAGCTCCAGTGAGGATGAAGAAGAAGCTAAGGCCAGAGAGGTCTGCTTGATGGCAATCAATACATCATGCAGCCACTCTGAAGCTGGAATTTCTGAAGCTGAATCTGAATCAGAAAAAGATCAGGTAATTTTTTCTTTTGATTTTACTTTAAAACACTTCAAAACTGAATTTAAACTATTATGCAATGATTTAATCAAATCTGAGAAGGAAATCAAACTACTTAGAGAAAAATTAATTGAATATGATAATTTATTTTCTGAAAATATTAAACTTAAATGTGATTTAAACAATGCTTCAGAACAAATAATATCCTTAAAAACTAAATTATTTAAGGCTAAGGAGTTTGAAGAATTCCTTAATGGGAGAAGTATCAAACTGATGAATATTAAAGGTATAGTAAATATCAGGCTAAATGACAAACTGGACTTGGGAGCTTCATCTAGTCAGCCTCCTTTGTTTCAGAAAAACATATTATCTACTCGTGTAAAGTTTATTTCTGAAAGAGGAAAAGAAAAATTGGAAGATGTAAATAAAGAAACTGAAGTTTTTCACAAAACTAAATAAAATAAAAAGAAAAATTTTCATAAAAATTATGTTCAACATAATTCGTCAAACCGAGCCCGACGAAATAACTATTATTCGTCGAACTCAGATCGACGAACTATGAACCCAGAATTTCAGTATGATTATTCTACTAACTACGCTCTACGATGTCAATATGGTTCGTCGAACCGCGATCGACGAACGTGGGGCGCGGAGAATGAATATTTTCATTCTGTGAACGGAGTTCGAAGAACTCATCCCCATTCGTCGAACGCAGATCAACAAACGTATTTTAATTCGTCGAACCAAAAATTTTTTAATAGAAACTTTAATTCTTTTAAAACTTTTAATCAAGCTAAAACTTTTATTAATCCTTTTACCCAGTAGATCATTCCTCATAGGAGATTTCATCTACTGGGTTATAAGGATCAGCCCGAATTTTCCTATATTTTTAGTTATAAGTTTGAAAGAAATCAAGGACCCAAGGCTACCTGGGTCAAGAACACCTAACATATATTTTTGCAGGTGAAAAACTATCCTACCATAGAGGAACAATGATATCTGGATAGTAGATGCTCAAAACGTATGATTGCAAGTAAAGCAAATCTAACAGATCTCAAGTCAAAGCTTGGACCAAAAGTAATATTTGGAGACTCCAACTGTTGACAAACAGAAGGCTATGGAAATGTCAAAGTTGGAATAGTTACCTTCAGGAAGGTAGCTTATGTAAGTAGTCTCAAGCATAACCTAATATCCATAAGTCAATTATATGATGAAGGTTATCAGGTATCATTTAATCAATCTTCTTGCATTATTACTTCTAGTGACAACAAATCTGTTTAAATTGGAATTAGACAAGACAATATATATGTAGTAAATTTTAAATCTGCTAATTCAGAAATTTGTTTATTTAATCAAATAAGTTCAACCAATGAATTATGGCACAAGAGATTAGGTCATGTAAATCTTAGGACTATTACTAAACTCTCTAAGGACAACCATGTTAGGGAACTACTTTCTGGTTCTTACAAGAAGGAAGGACTCTGCATGACTTGTCAAATAAGTAAACAAACTAAAAATAGTTTTAAATCTATATGTAAAAGTGATTCACCCAGGATTTTGTACTTGTTACATATGGACCTTTTCAGACTTATTGCAATACAAAGTCTGGGAGGGAAATCTTACACTTTAGTTGTTGTAGATGACTTCTCAAGATTCACTTGGGTTTTCTTTTTGAGAAACAAGTCAGATAACTTCAAAGTTCTTACAGACTTTCTTAAGAGCACCAAGATTGAGTACTCTACTCAAGTTGCATTGATTAGAAGTGATCATGACAGCGAGTTTTAATCTCTTCCGATGAAAGAATTCTATGAGAAGCAAGGTATCAGACATTATTTTTTTATTCCTAAAACTCCTCAACAAAATGGGGTAGCTGAAAGGAAAATAGAACCCTAATTGAATCTGCTGGGATAGTACTTGCAGATGCTTACTTGCCCATATCCTTTTGGGTAGAGGCAGTAAGCACAACAAATTATGTTCTGAATAGAAGTCTAATTCATAAGCTAAAGGGTAAGACCCCCTATGAATTACTTAAAAGGAAGAAACTTAAAGTAGATTATTTTAAAGTCTTTGGATGCAAGTGTTACATTCATAATAATAACAAGAAATACTTAAGGAAATTTGAAGCCAAAGCTGCAGAGGAAATTTTCCTTGGATATTCCCAAGTTAACAAGGTTTATAGGGTTTTTAATAAATCAACCCTTAAAATGGAAGAATCTATTCATGTAACTTTTGATGAGACTAACATGTTTTACAAAGAGAAGGATTCTTTTACCATAGACTCATTGTAGGTACCCTATCTGTGTGAGAAGTTGGATGATTTAAACCTTAAACAAGAGGTTACTTTACATCCCTCTCCACAGATTGATGAAGACAGTGATGAAGATTATGTTGAAATTGTTGAACCAACAACAGTACATGTAATTCCACAAGAGGAATTAACTCCACTAGTTGTTGATGTACCAACTCCACCTGCTGATCTTGTCACACTTAGAGATCACCATATATCTCAAGTGATTGGAGACATATCAGTTGGTGTGCAAACAAGACATCAACTCAACCAAGATCAGATGCATGCTTGCTTCATTTCTCAAATTGAGCCTCAATACATTAAAGATGCAGAGCAATATCCACACTAGATTATTGCAATGTAAGAGGAGCTCAATCAATTTGAGAGGTGTAGAGTTTGGGATTTAGTTCCAAGACCCAAAGACTACTCAGTCATTGGAACTAAATGGGTCTTCAGGAACAAGTTGGATGTACAAGGAGTAATAGTAAAAAAGAAAGCTATGCTGGTAGCCCAAGGATATTCACAGGAAGAAGACATTGATTATGATCAAACCTTTGCTCCTGTTGCAAGACTTGAAGCTATCAGGATCTTTATTGCTTATGCTGCATTCTAGAACTGCAAAGTATATCAGATGGATGTAAAAAGTATCTTTCTAAATAGAGAACTTAAAGAGGAAGTATATGTTGAACAACCTCTAGGTTTTATTTCTTCAACTCACCCCTCTTATATTTTTAAGCTGCATAAAACCCTTTATGGTCTAAAGCAAGCTCCAAGAGCTTGGTATGAGACCTTGACTAGTTTTCTTTTAGAGCATAAGTTCATTAGAGGCACTGTAGATATGACTTTATTTATTAGACATCATAAATCTAAAATTTTGCTAGTGCAAATATATATAGATGATATAATCTTTAGTTCTACTGATTCCAAACTGTGTAGAAGGTTTTCTGACCTGATGCATTCAAAGTTTGAAATGAGTAGCATATGTGAACTATTCTACTTCCTTGGTCTTCAAGTGAAGCAAACTATTGATGGTATCTTTATATGTCAGTCTAAATATGCTAAAGAGCTACTTAAAATATTTGGTATGTCACATGCCTCAGCCATAAAAACACCCTTGCCCTCCAATGTTGTAGTTGATTCTGATGAACAGGGCAAACTAGTTGATCAGAAAATATATAGGGCTATTGTTGGGTCCTTATTGTATCTTACAGCTAGTAGGCATGATATTATGTTTGTTACTTATATTTGTGGTAGATTTCAAGTCAACCCTAAAGAATTTCACCTTATTTTATTAAAAAGGATTTTAAGATATATAAAGGATTGTCCTAATCTAGGACTCTGGTATCCTACTGAGTTAGAATTTGAATTACCTGCATTCTCAGATGCTGACTTTGTTGGATGTAGAGTTGACAAAAAAAGCACATCAGGAACTTGTCAGTTCCTTGGTGATAGGCTTGTGTCCTGGTTCTGCAAGAAGCAAACATCTGTGTCAATTTCAACTGCTGAAGCTGAATACATAGCAGCAAGTAGTTGTTGTTCACAAATTTTGTGGATTCAAAACCAACTTTTGGATTATGGTATCAACTTAAATAATTCAACCATATTTTGTGATAATACCAGTGCAATTTTAATTGCACAAAATCCAGTGCATCATAGTAGGACCAAGCATATAAAGATAAGACATCATTTCATTAGAGACAATGTGGATAAAAATAAAATTAATCTTGTCTTTATCTCAACTGATTTACAAATGGCAGATATTTTCACCAAACCTTTAGATGAAAAGAAACATCTGTTCTTCCTAAATCAGCTAGGTATGATTAATGGATAAGCTTTAATTTGATTTTTGTCTGTGGTCAACGAATTGTCCATTTTTCGTCGAACGGAGATCGACGAATTGTGAACTCTTCGTGGAGTGTTCGTCGAACGGAGATCAACAAACCTTCCTTTGTGAAACATTTCATCGAACAGAGATCAACGAAGTTTGTTTCAGAAAATTTTTCGTCAAACGGATAACGACAAAATGTTTTCTTCTCTTTAAACTTAGAATGACGCTTTTATTTCTTTGCGAGATTTTTCGTCGAATTGAGTTCGAAGTTTTTATTTTTCGTTGGACGGAATTTGTCTTTCCATCTTCTGAAAACTTATAATTAGATTTTCATCGAACTCCATCCAGTGCTTTCCAGTTCTCTTACACTTTATCTTTTCTCTTTGCAGGACAATAATGGCGATTTCTGCGCCAACTCTCTCTGGGATGAAGTTTGATGCTAGTTTTGACATTGATATTGATTCATTTAACCATTCTGACCAGATATTCAAAGACATTCTCCAGTTGTTTGAGGCTCAACAACTAAGGAAGTTCATGACTACCAGGATAAAGCTTCCTGTATCTGAGATAAAGGAATGGGTCTATACTGCAAGGACTCCTGACTCCTCCATAATCCTTAGATCAATATCTGGACAACAGGTTCCTCTCACACCTGCTATTATTACTGAAGTTTTTGGCTTTATTAATGGGGAAGATGAAATAGAACTATCTAGTGCTGAGTTTGATGAAATGTTAGAAAGGATGGGTCACTCCCAGGGAAACCCTAATCATTTGCTGAAGAAAAATCTCTCTGTTCAATATATGTTTTTGGCTGATGTTGTGGGCAAGGTAATCTCGGGCAAGCATACTGCTCATAATTACATAACCAGACACCAGTTTTTGTTGATGAGTGTCTTGGTAAATCAAAAGTCAGTTAACTGGGGAGGAATTCTGTATGATTCTATTAAGAAAAAGATGAATAAGAAGTATGTAGGATATGACAGGATTTTGGGCATCTTCCTGTAGGCCAAATGCCCAGAATTATTGGTCTCCCGGACCATATTTATCAATGATTCTAAGAGACTCACAGCAGCCCTCTTTGGAAGATGGGAGAGGGTCACCTCTAAGCCCTCAAGGAATTCCTCTTCCAGGACTGCTTCTAAGGACACAAGGGCTCTTACAGCTACTCATCCAACCTCAGAAGAAGTTCCGGCTCTTCCTCCCTATTCTGCTTGTTTACCACCTCCACCTCCCTCACCCAAACAGTTATCTCATCCTCCTCAACAACCTATTTTTTCTGAGGAACTTCCTCCATCACCTCTACCATCCATGGTCATTGAAGACATTCCATCACCTCCACATTCTCCAGTTACTCAATCACCACTACCATCTCATCTTATTAAGGACATTCCTTCTACCTCTTTTCCTACATTCTATCTACTCTCTCCTCCATCTCCACCTCATTCATCAGTTCAGGAATTTATTCCAGATGAACTCCTATCTATCATCCCTCCATCTTCAATTCTACAAGCATTCACAATCTGTCCCAACTATCATCAACCTTCCATTACATCTACTTCCACACAAAATCCACCATCTACATCTACTCAGAACTCTTCTGAGTTTATATATTTGGATTTTTCTTCTATTGCTAATAATCTTATTGAATTCATTGCTCCCACACTCAAGAAGCTGATAGATGAAGCTTTAGCTCCTCTAGCTGTCTCCATTTCTATTCTTTTTGCTCAGCTTGCCTCTTCCACTTATGTCCCTTCTTCTAGGGGCCTAGATTCAGGTATCCTTAGATCTAGGCAGGGGGACATATTTAATGAAAAAGTTCCAGAAGTTCCAGCAACTTCAGCAGCAGTTCCAACTGAAGTTTTTGATACAGAGATGTTCAGTTTTGAAGAAGAGACTGCAATATCAGATGTCTAAACTGTTGGTGAAGTTTTTATCAATCCCACAGTTGACATCTATTCTTTATTAAATTCTTTTGATACAGCATATAACAATCTTCCAGTTTTTGATTCAACTAATTTTTCCAAAGCATTTGTAACACCCCCATCCGTCACATGGCATATAACAGAAGGTCCAGCTGGAACCCGACGCCATCTACCACAGACAGTCGGAAGGGTTACCAAATGAATATTCAAACCATCCAATTAAGACTACTCGTCCTACACAGAGCATTCTAGCGGAAGTTTTTAAAGTTGAAAGAACCCAAACTTAAAACCAACAAATATGAATGTCCACAGCTACAACTACAGGAATGAAACCTCAAACACACTGAAATGGGTACATGACCTTATGGCTTTACATATGTTCACTTAATATAACATGTCTTACATACATCGGCTCGCAGGGCGGCCACACATGATAAATGTAAAAACAACTATTCTACGGCCTTCTAGGGCCAGCACAGCAATATGGGCTCCAGCCCGCTATTTGGCGCTCGGCTCCGCAGCACCTGCAAGCACATACCACCGCACGGTGGCAAACAAGGCAACAGTCAGCTAAAAGCCGACCAAATTATAATGACCCCGCCCCTTACTCGGGACGACCGTGCTCTTTCCCTGCATAGCATTAGTCTAACAAAATAATATAGCGTAATTATATTTCACCACAGGTGTAGGCTCGCACGGCCAAACACCTCGTGCACTCAGGGCATATTCATGGTGAACCCTGACCAATCAGTGCATTCACCACCACCCCCAGGATGGCAACAACATGTGAGCATTTAGCCTATCTGACCAACGTCTAAGGCTCCGACTATGCCTACGGCCAGTGCCCGTTTTCAGATTTCTCGCATCGTACCAAATAGCCTAGGTCCAATTCCACTTGCCTGTTGCTCACGCCGCATATACAATTTAAGTCTTATGCGCGGGCCAAGCTTCTCTCGGATCCCAAAATTTTCCAAAACAATCTCATAACCCAGTTATGATCAAGGCCGGTTCCCAGACCGCCAAGTTAGCAGAACACGTTTCCGCTCAATTTTCTGGGTGCACCTTGAAGCTAACCTCCAAGGATCCATGTTGCAATCTACCGCGTAGAAACCCGAAAAACCCAAAGCACGGAGTCTTCTCCGGCAAATCATAGCAAATGCAACATCACCGATCCAAACGGTACACGTCCGGGTAGGCTTCACACAAAATGCCTATGCCCGTACTTACGATTCCGGACTCTATATGCAACACAAGGGGGACTATTCACATCAACCCCAAGGAACACCACGCACTCACCGCACACTCGCGGGAGCGGGATTCCCTATGCAGAAAGAAAGAGCTTCAAATGCTCAAGTTGAGAATCGTTACCCTTGTAGTCCGTTTTGGTGCCATGGAAAAACTATGCGGACAGAACTCTTTGCAACGACCTTCCCTCCACGGATCCGCTCTCAGACTTCGAAACGGTGCTCCGGTGCTCCGCCGGCGGCCGGAAACCTCCTTCTTCTTCCTCTTCTCTCTAACCTTGGAAGGAGAAAGCTTTGGAGAGAAAATGAGGGATTAACCTCCTATTCCCGGCCTTAACAGAGCAGGATCTCATCTGGGTCGTCGGGTCTTAATTAAAGAAAACGAACGGCTCAGATCTGCACAAAAATCTCCAGACCTGGGCTAAACATGGCTTGGCACACGGCCGTGTACCAGGCCGTGTGCCTCGATCCAGGCACGATCGTCGAACTGAGAGACGCACACGGGCCAAGACACGCCCGTGTCTCTCCTGACACGCCCGTGTCCGGTTCCTTGACACGCCCGTGTTCGGGGGCGTGTCACACATAACCGCCACGGCAACGGACACGACCCAACTGCACACGGGTAGGGACACGGGTTGGCACACGCCCGTGTCGGATGACACGCCCATGTCATCCGGTCGTGTTCCTGGCCGTGTCCTTCTCGGGATGAAAATGGCCAAAAATCACCAGCCAGACACGGCATTGGACACGCCTGTGTCCTAGGTCGTGTACCCCTATACAGGCACCAAAAAGCCTTTTTCGCGACCGACTCGCACACAATATTCGGGGCGTTACAAATCTCCCCCACTTAAGGAATTTCGTCCCGAAATTAAACAAAGGTACACAAAAACTAAATGATACCTGAGTGGAATAACTCGGGGTATTCCTCCAACATAGCTTGCTCTCGCTCCCAAGAAAGCTCCTCACGTCCGCAATTATCCCAACGGACTTTAACCATTCGGACCTCCTTGTTGCAGAGTCGTTTGACTGCAACATCTTCAATTCGTACTAGCCTGACCCTTGTTGTTAACTCATAATCAATCCGTACCTGATTGTCCGCAACGATCTGCGAAGGCTCTTGCACTGCCTTATGCAACACCGATACGTGGAACATGTCATGCAGCCCACTCAACTCTGTCAACAGCTTCAACCTATACGCCGCCTCGCCAACACGCTCCAGGATTTCAAATGGTCCAAGGTATCTCGGACTCAGCTTCTTCAAGCGTCGAACCCGCGATACACCCTTGAACGGCTTGATTTTTAGATATACCATGTCGCCAACGTTGAACTCCACATTTCTATGTTTGGCATTGTAATACTTTGACTGTCTATCCTGAGCAATCTTCAGCCTTTCCTGAATTGTCTGTATCATTGAAGTGGCGTCTTCCACCACTTGACGTTTATACAACTTCGATTTGCCTGCCTCCAACCAAGACAACGGCGTACGACACTTCCTCCCGTACAAGGCTTCGAAAGGCGCCATTCCAATACTTGTCTGAAAGCTGTTGTTGTACGCAAACTCCACCATGTACAAGTGATCCTCCCAATTCTTCCCGAAATCTAGGACGCACATGCGAAGCATGTCCTCCATAGTCCTGTTGACTCTCTCGGTTTGGCCATCTGTCTGCGGGTGAAAGGTTGTGTTGAACTTTAGCTTAGTATCCAACAGACCATGCACCAACCTCCAGTCATTCGACGTGAAGCATCCATCACGATCACTAACAATACTGCGAGGCACACCATGCAATCGTACAATATTATCCACGTAGAGTTTGGCTAACTTTTCCACCGGATCTTCCTTCCTGACTGGGATAAAGTGCGACACCTTTGTCAACCTATCTACGACCACCCAAATGGCGTTGTTTCCCTTCTGCGACTTCGGCAAACCGTGCACAAAATCCATAGATATGTCGTCAAACTTCCATTCTGGGATAGGAAGGGATTTCAAGTAACCTCTGGGCTTCTGGCATTCCGCTTTCACCAATACACAAGTACGACACTTGGCCACATAAAGTGCCACATCCTTCTTCAAACCCGGCCACCAGAATAATTTCTTCATGTCTCTATACATTTTCGTGCTTCCCAGGTGGATTGAGTACTTGGTATGATGAGCCTCATACATCAATTCCTCCCGAAGATTATCCGCACTAGGAACGCATAGACGACCGTCCTTCCTTAGCAACCCATCTTCAACCACAAACTGGGAATTTGACTCATCCAAAGATTCATCCAAGATCTGCTTCATGCTGCTATCCTGAACCAAAGCCCGTCGAACTCTATCCGCTAGGTCACACTGCACCTCTGTCCAAAATAGTTTCGCCTCGGCACTAGACTGCTTATCGACACAAGATATCTCCAATGCCTTCAACTCTTGGACCAATCTCTCATCATGTACCGATAACCAGTTGGCTTGTGCGGGAATCTTACGACTCAACGCATCCGCCACTGCATTTCCCTTCCCAGGCACATAATGTATCTTGAAGGTGTAGTCCCCTAAGAACTCCATCCACCTCCGCTGCCTCATGTTCAGATCCTTTTGGTCCAACAGGTACTTCAAACTCTTATGATCGGTGTAAATATCGACCTTCACACTGTACAGATAGTGCCTCCAAAGCTTTAGAGCAAATATCACGGCCGCTAACTCTAAGTCGTGGACCGGATAATTCCTCTCGTGAACCTTCAATTGTCGTGAACCATAAGCTATCACTCTCCCATGTTGTAGCAGAACGCAGCCCGAAGCATCACTGTAGATCTCGAACCCTTCGGTTCCACTTGGCGAACATAAAATAGGCGTCGTGGTCAAACGCCTCTTCAACTCTTCAAAAGTCTGTTCGCACTCCGGAGGCCACACAAACTTCTGATCCTTTCTTGTCAACGTCGTGAGTGGTAGTGTTATCCGCGAGAAGTTCTCTACGAAGCGCCTGTAGTAGCCAGCAAGCCCCAGAAAACTCCGGACCTCTGCCACTGTAGTCAAAGTAGGCCACTCTCATATCGCCACTATCTTCGCCGGATCCACAGCTGTTCCTTCTCCACTGACAACATGACTAAGGAACGCTATCGAGGATAACCAGAATTCACACTTGGAGAACTTTGCATACAACTAACTTTTCCTCAATGTCTCCAACACTATGAGTAAATGCTTGTAGTGATCCTCCTCGCACCGCGAATACACCAGGATATCATCGATAAATACTATCACGAAATGATCCAGGTATTCTCTGAACGTCCTATTCATCAGATCCATAAACACGGATGGCGCATTCGTCAACCCAAACGGCATGACCGTGAACTCGTAATGCCCAAACCGCGTACTGAATGTTGTCTTTGGGATGTCGCTCTCCCTTATCCTCAACTGATAGTAACCGAACTTCAAATCTAACTTCGAATATACTGTTGATCCAACCAACTGATCAAACAGATCATCAATCCTCGGGATTGGATATTTGTTCTTCTCCGTAAGTTTGTTCAATTCCCGATAATCGATGCGAAGCCGCAAGCTCCCATCTTTCTTCTTGACAAAGAGAACTGGTGCGCTCCAAGGCGACGAACTTGGACGCACATAACCTTGCTCTAGCAACTCTTGTAGTTGCACCTTTAACTCTGCCATTTCTCTTGGAGCTATCCGATAGGGGGAGCGTGACACCGGTTTGGCACCCGGTACCAACTCTATAGTAAAATCTATCTCCCACTGAGGAGGGGCTCTTGGGAGATCATCTGGAAACACATCAGGATACTCAGACACAACTGGGATGTTGTCCAAACTAGGCTTAGGTGTCGAAGTTTGCACTAGAGTGACATACAGTTCTGCCCCAGACCGAACTGCCTTGAACATCTGAAGGGCTGACATCAGAACTTTCCCTGACCCCTTCATGCCCGCAAAAGTAGTCTCCTGATCAGTGTCCAGACCCAACTTGACTTCTTTACGGTTGCAATCAATGCATGCACTCTGCTACAAGAGCCAATCCATACCGAAGATTATGTCGAACTCCACTAATGGTAGAATCAATGCCGGTAAATCAAACTCCCGGTCTCCAATCCGAATCTTCACAACGCAAATCCTATCCGCACGCATTGAGCACCCATTAGGCAACAGCACATCCAACTTGTTTTCTGCCATCGAGAACGGAACTCCGATGCGCGATATGAATTTTTCGGACAAGAAGGAATGTGAAGCTCCCGTATCAAAAAGGGCTCTCGCCAGAAACCCAAAGATTAACACAAAGCCTAGCACTAACAAACGTAAGCTAACAAATACAAAGGTAACAACTATAAAAGTTAAACCACTGTAATTTAACTCATACCTGTCACCATGTCCGCTTGCTTTATGGCCTCTTGCAGACCAAGGTTGTAGACTCTAGGCTGGGCTGGAGCATGATGGGACGCGGTTGACTCCACCGCCTTCCCTTTCTCCTCATAAGTCTCTCTAGGTCTCCTTTCGGACTTTGAACGTCTGCTCCAACACTCCCGAGCAAAAGGCCCCGTTTTCCCGCAGTTGTAGCAAGCTCCGGGGACTCGACTTGAAGTTGCCCCCGATGCATCAGCCGAAGGGGCTGAGTTCGAAGTCCTCCGCTTCTTGTTCCACCTGCGGAAACTTGACTTATTATTTGGCACCTTGAACTCAGACTTCTTTTCTCCTGGGTCCTTCTTCTCTTGAACTTTCTTCGCAGCCTTTTCCAACGATCGGGCTGAATTAACCAAGGCTAGGAAGCCCTACGCCTTAGGCCCAACAAGGAGTAACTGTAAATCGCCGCGAAGGCCCTTATAGAATCGGTTGGTCTTCCTCTCTTCTTCTGTAAATATAGCACCAGCATAACGACCCAACCGTGTGAACTCATGCAGATATTCGTCCACGCTTCTGGATCCCTGAATCAACCCAAGAAATTGATTCTCCATCTCCAACTTCTGAGCAGAGGGTACAAATCTGGCTAAGAACAATCTTGAAAATTCCTCCATCGGCACATCCGCAAGTTGCATTCCCACTAGAAGATGAAACTCCATCTCGTCCCACCACAGCCTCGCTTCACCTTCCAAAAGAAAAGTCGATATGGTGGTATTCTGCCACTCCTCAGTTATTGTGGCCGTCAAAACCCTCTTTATGGAAGAGAGCCAGTCCTCAGCTTGAGTTGGCATTCCAACCCCATTAAACCTCGGAGGATTAAAGCCCATCACATGCTTTAGCTGCCTCTCCGTAGTTCTTCTCGGCTCTACCAACTCCACTGCTGCGCGTTCCACCACTCTCGGCTCCACCGCCCTAACCGGTTCTTGCTCATTCACAGGAGGTGCGCGATGCATTTGCCCTGCAGGTTGGGCATTTATCATTGCGAATATGGCCTCAGCCACCATCCTGATGGTTTCTGCTGAAGGAGGTATGGTAGGCACGTCCCTTAGTGCACTACTTTCCGCTGACTGCGGACGCTCTGACCGACCAGCATCGCTCCTAGCTGTCTATAGTAACAAAGACACACAATTAGACGACAAACAAATTGCTAAAAGCAATCATTGGAACACTCAGGTTCCACAAAATAAGTGTATTTTCCATTCCTTAGTGGACATTCAAGGGTTCTTTTGATGTTATAACGATGACGCACACATGTGCTCACCACCCCTTAAAAGAATTCGCCCACGAATTCATTTAAGCTTGACCATAACCAGAAGTCTGATACCAAATTGTAACACCCCCATCCGTCACATGGCATATAACAGAAGGTCCAGCTGGAACCCGACGCCATATACCACAGACAGTCGGAAGGGTTACCAAATGAATATTCAAACCATCCAATTAAGACTACTCGTCCTACACAGAGCATTCTAGCGGAAGTTTTTAAAGTTGAAAGAGCCCAAACTTAAAACCAACAAATATGAATGTCCGCAACTACAACTATAGGAATGAAACCCCAAACACACTGAAATGGGTACATGGCCTTATGGCCTTACATATGTTCACTTAATATAACATGTCTTACATACATCGGCTCGCAGGCTGGCCACACATGATAATTGTAAAAACAATTATTCTACGGCCTTCTAGGGCCAGCACAGCAACATGGGCTCCAGCCCGCTATTTGTCGCTCGGCACCGCAGCACCTGCAAGCACATACCGCCACACGGTGGCAAACAAGGCAACGGTCAGCTAAAAGCCGACCAAATTATAACGACCCCGCACCTTACTAGGGACGGCGGTGCTCTTTCCCTGTATAGCATTAGTCCAACAAAATAATATAGCGCAATTATATTTCGCCACAGGTGTAGGCTCGCACAGCCAAACACCCCGTGCACTCAGGGCACATTCATGGTGAACCCTGATCAATCAGTGCATTCACCACCACCCCCAGGATGGCAACAACATGTGAGCATTTAGCCTATCTGACCAACGTCTAAGGCTCCGACTATGCCTACGGCCAGTGCCCGTTTTCGGATTTCTCGCACCGTACCACATAGCCTAGGTCCAATTCCACTTGCCCGTTGCTCACGCCGCATATACAATTTAAGTCCTACGCGCGGGCCAAGCTTCTCTCGGATCCCAAAATTTTCCAAAACAATCTCATAACCCAGTTATGATCAAGGCCGGTTCACAGACTGCCAAGTTAGCAGAACACATTTCCGCTCAATTTTTCGGGTGCACCTTGAAGCTAACCTCCAAGGATCCCTGCTGCAATCTACCGCGTAGAAACCCGAAAAACCCAAAGCACGGAGTCTTCTTCGGCAAATCATAGCAAATGCAACATCACCGATCCAGACGGTACACGTCTGGGTATGCTTCACACACAATGCATATGCCCGTACTTGCGATTCCGGACTCTATATGCAACACACGGGGGACTATTCACATCAACCCCAAGGAACACCGCGCACTCACCGCACACTCGCGGGAGCGGGATTCCCTATGCAGAAAGAAAGAGCTTCAAACGCTCAAGTTGAGAATTGTTACCCTTGTAGTCCGTTTTGGCGCCATGGAAAAACTACGCGGACAGAACTCTTCGCAACGACCTTCCCTCCACGGATCCGCTCTCAGACTTCGAAACGGTGCTCCGCCGGTGGCCGGAAACCTCCTTCTTCTTCCTCTTCTCTCTCACCTTGGAAGGAGAAAGATTTGGAGAGAAAATGAGAGATTAACCTCCTATTCCCGGCCTTAACAGAGCAGGATCTCATCTGGGCCGTCGGGTCTTAATTAAAGAAAACGAACGGCTCAGATCTGCACAAAATTCTCCAGACTTGGGCCGAGCACGGCTTGGCACACAGCCGTGTCCCAGGCTGTGTTCCTCGATCCAGGCACGATCGTCGAACTGAGAGACGCACACGGGCCAAGACACGCCCGTGTCTCACCTGACACGCCCGTGTCTGGTTCCTTGACACGCCCGTGTTCGGGGGCGTGTCACGCATAACTGCCACAGCAACGGACACGACCCAACTGCACGTGGGTAGGGACGTGTTGGCACATGCCCGTGTCGGATGACACGCCCGTGTCATCCGGCTGTGTTCCTGGCCGTGTCCTTCTCGGGATGAAAACGGCCAAAAATCACCAGCCAGACACGGCCTTGGACACGCCCATGTCCTAGGCCGTGTACCCCTATACAAGCACCAAAAACCCTTTTTCGCGACCGACTCGCACACAATATTCGGGGCGTTACAGCATTAGTTTGTTATACTGCCCCAATAAGTCCTTTAGTTTGGGAACAACTAAGGACCAGTTTTGCAGTTATTAATAATGATTCTTTAGTTATTCAAGATTCCAATAATACTATAGAGCCAGTAGTTTTCTCCCCTCCAAATTTTGCTTGGGTTGAATCCCCTATGCCCAATTTTGATGATATCATGTTTCAAGACATGGATACAGAGGATATAGATCCACAGCCACAGGCTGAAAGAGAAGATATAGTTACACAGCCACAGACTTAGACAGGAATATCTGTTGATGTGTTAAAATAGATTGATGTTCTATATGGTCAACCAACTGATGAATCTGATAATGATTCAGAAGATTCAGAGGACTCAGAAGATTTTGGTTCCAAGAAGAGAAAATTTAAAAAGAATGCTTCAGCTAAGGTTGTTTCTAAACCTTCCTCTACAGCTGACATTCCATACTACATCCTGCATGGGATTACTCTCACTCCAGAGACTCCACACTGGATGAGATATTCTAAGAATTAGCAAAAAGCCAGAAAGAAGAGTAGGAGATACTCTCCACCTCCACAATCTAGGAGAGGTCCTCTTCTTCCTCCAGCAGCTGGTTCAGCAGGAAATGTCTCTTCATCTCAAAGGTCTACAACTTCTCAGCAATCCAGACATTCTCATCAGGAATAGGATAGACCTTCAAGGTCTGAGTCTCACAACAGCCAAAGCAGCCATCAACATTCAACTCAAGAAAGGCCACCATCTCCAGTTTATGATCTAGAGATGGATCCCAACTTCAGAATGGCCAGGTTCAATGAGATTGTATCTCTTTCTCAGATCAGGAAAGCCAGAGAAGGGAAAGATACATCCCAATTATCAACAATGTCTCACTACAGACAAGAAGAGATAGACATGTATGCAAAGTAAAATCTATTTAATGTTGACCAATATATGTCTTTGCATCCAGAGGCAGTTGTGTCTATTGCTACTTTTGTGAAGATTCTTGGTTCTGAAGACATGAAGATGACACAGAGAGAAGCAGAAGACCCTACCAGAAAAGTGATTTTCACTAAACCTGCTTCAATTTTTTATTCTACAGCTTCACAGAAGGATTCATAATTCTTTGCTTATGCTTTTTAAACTTTATTATTGTTGTAATATACTCACAATGCACATTTGTTCATATCTGCTGAATAATTTATAATTTTTTCAGATACTTTCTTGCTTTGTGATTTTCTTTGTTTTTATAGTGTCCTCACTCAAATATGGAGAGATTGTTGGAACTCTACTTATGATTTCGGCTAGGATTATTATTAGGATTGATTAGATGACCCGACATGTAGAGTCTACGGTCATAGGATGTTTCCAAGGTCAAGGTCAGTCACATGATGTTAGATTGTTGGAACCTACCTTCAGAAGACTTCAGAGACAGAAGACTTTAGAGAAAAATCAGTTAAAAGTATGCAGAAAAAGTCGTTCGACAAAAGCTGAACTAAGTTCGACGATCATCTATCTCAGATCAACGAACTCAGAGTTCCGTCTTTGAGTTGAGCTCGACGAAAGTCAAGCTGAGGTCGATGAACTACTTTCTCTACATTGAAGTTCAGCTCGACGAAACAGAGTTATCAGCTCGACGAACTTGGAGCTCAGATTGAAGAAGTAAATTATTCAGTTCAATGATATTGGAGCTCAGCTTGACGAAAAAGAGTTATCAGCTCGACGAACTTGGAGCTCAGGTCGACGAAAATTTGTTGAGTTCGACTAACTCCTTCTAGGTTTTGTTCAACTAATTCTCTGCAGTTTTTCAGTTCAACTAATGACAGATCGATTTCAAATTAATTCAATTAAGTAATACTCTAGTAATTAATGCATAATATTCCCAATGAATATAGCCATTACCAGACAACATTAATTATGGATTTCACAGAGTTATTATCATACCAAATTACTAGGATAGTTATGAAAATGCATTCAAGACAAATTGAGCCGTTCCAACTCTCAGAGATTATGCAGACAATTTCAAGGAAAGATTTTAAAATTCAAAGGTTTGAAATCTGCTAGGATATATATACTCCTTCAAAAAATTACAGATGCCAAGGAATGTAGAATAGAGTACAAAAAAATAAGTGAAGAACAAATATAGTTTTACATACAGAGTTCTTCATCATCTGCTTCAAGCCTTCAAGAGACAACAAATCAAATATCAGTTTGAAAGTTTTACTGAATAGCAACATCAACTTTAAAGGCCTACACCGTGAAGCAGAGCTTCCATCTCCTGATCATCTACACAACTCAGGGGGAGCTTTGACATCATCAACAATCCACTAGTCTTCTGAGAGATTTGAGACAGAGAAGACAAAATCTTTTTTATTTTTCTCTCACTGTGTATAGGATTTTAACTCCATTCAAAAGTTAACCTTTTGGTTCACAAGTCACCTGATCAAAAGACTTGGGATTGGTTTTTGGGCACCTGATCAAAAACTCAAATGATTGCGAGATCTCCCTTTGAAAAATAGATCTTCTGGTGACAGGGCACCTGAGCAAAAACCTGTGCTGGCAGAGCACCTGAGCAAAAACTTGTAGTGGATTCCTACCAGGGTGGTAGAAGAGGGGATGTACCCAGGTTTATTGGGGAATCACTATAAATTCCCTTGTGTCGTTTGTGATTGTCGTTCTCTTTAATTTGTGTGCTGTGATTGTTTTCTTTTCTTATATATTTATTTACCACCTACTTTAACTATGCTGTAAAAACAAATTAAAATTTTAAAATACACTATTCACCTCCTCTAGTGTAAAGGAGATCTATCCCTCACTTTCATACCACCGCGCGGTAACTGCTACCATCGCGCTATATCAAAGGTGGTAACCGCTTTAACTAGTCATCTCCGCAAGAGCTATCGCCCCGCAATAACTCTATCGCTTCGCGGTAGGTCGGTTTCTCGAGAAATCCTTCTCGATACTAGTCGAGAGGCTAGCATGACGCGCAAAGAACTATTGCCTGGCAATAGATCGGTTTTTCAAGAAATATTTCTTGGCACTCGTCGAGAGTCTAGCGCGGTGCGCTAACGACTATCGCCTGGCGGTAACAACCCGAGCCCTGGGTCTTTTAATTCACTGAGCTATCGTCGGCGATAAGCCTATCGCCGCGCGATAACCTCCAATGATCACTTCTCCTTTTTGGGGTGTTACAACCCTCCCCTCCTTACAAAAATTTTGTCCTGAAACTGTACGCATCTATAAGGAAAACCGACAACTAATATGTTAAAACATATTTACTTTCACAAAACAAGGTTACAATATCAGTTTACAAATAACTCAAGATATTCGTCGCGCATGATTTGTTCTTGCTCCCATGTCAGCTCTTCATGACCACAATTGTCCCAACAGACCTTAACCATCCTGATTGTTTTGTTCTGCAGTTGCTTGATCTTCGTATCCTTGATCCGAATGGGCCTAACCTTCATCATGAGCCCATAATCGACCGGTACTCGATCATTTACAATCACTTGCGTCGGCTCCTTTATAGCTTTTCGTAGCACCGATATGTGAAACACATCGTGCAAGCTACTTTGTTCCGTAGAGAGCGCTAATCGATATGCAGCTTCCCCAACTCGCTCCACCACTTCAAACAGACCAAGGTACCTCAGACTTAACTTTTTCAAGCGCTGAATCCTAGACACGTCTTTGAATGGCTTGATCATTAAGTATACTCAATCGCCTACCACAAACTCCACATTTCGGTGTTTGGCGTTATAATATTTCGTCTGCCTATCTTGGGCTATCAGTAGCCGCTCTCATATAGTTCGTATGGTCGAATTTGCATCTTCGACCACCTTATGCTTGTAGAGCTTTGATTCACCTGTTTCCGCCCATACTAACGGTGTACGACATTTCCTACCGTATAAAGCTTCAAAGGGAGCCATATGTATACTAGCATGATAGATGTTATTGTAGGCGAACTCAATCATATAGAGGTGATCTTCCCATCTTTTCTTGAAATCCAGGGTGCACATTCGAAGCATATCCTCCATTGTTTTGTTGGTCCTTTCAGTCTGACCATCCATTTGAGTATGAAGGGTTGTACTGAATTGTAACTTAGTACCCAATAGTTGGTGGATTAGCCTCCAATTACTTGAAGTAAAACACTCATCTCAGTCACTGATGATGCTACGGGACACGCCGTGCAATCGTATGATATTATCCACGTACAGTTTGGCCAATTTTTCCACTGAATTGTCATTCTTGTTAGGTATGAAGTGCGACACTTTGGTTAACCAGTCAACGATCACCCACACGACATCGTTTCCACACTGAGATCTCAGCAATCCATGCACGAAGTCCATAGAAATGTCATCGAACTTCCATACCAGGATTGATAACGATTTCAGGAAACCTCCAGGTTTCTGGCATTCAGCTTTTACTAAGGCACAAGTCTGACATTTTGCCACGTAATGAGCTATATCATTCTTCAAACCTGGCCACCAGAACGTCTTCTTCATGCACTTATAAATTTTTTGTGCTCCCTGAGTGAATTGAGTATCTTGTAAAATGTGCTTCATACATCAATTCCTCATGATGTTTACCCACTTCCGAGATGCACAAACGACCATCATTCTGTAAGAGGCCGTCATCCAAGGAGAATTGGGAATTTGACACAACCATTGCATAGCGTTGGAGACTCTCATCGAGCTCTATTGCTCGCTGAATCCTGTCTGTAAGGTCATACTGTACTTCCGTCCAATTCAGGCACGTATTTGCAGTAGCATTCTTGTCCACACAAGTGATGTCTAAGGCCTCCAACTCCTGGATCGGATTCTCATCATGCATCTACAACCAACTTGCTCTTGTCGGAGCCCTACGACTCAAGGCATCTGCGATCACATTTCCCTTCCCGGAAGTATAATGAATCTGGAAGGTGTAGTCCCCAAGGAACTCCATCCACCTCAGTTGTCGTATATTTAGATCCTTCTGATCCAGAAGATACTTAAGACTTTTATGGTTCGTGAAGATGTCAACTTTCACGCCATATAAGTAATGGCGTAAAGTGCAAATATCACCGCCGCAAATTTCAAGTCGTGGATGGAATAGTTTCACTCATGCACTTTCAACTGGCGTGAGCCATAAGCGATCACCTTTCCAAACTGAAGAACAATGTAGCTTAAGCTGCTCCCTGAAGCATCATTGTAAATTTCATAGCCGTCTGAACCATATAGCGACGTCAAGATTGGCGTCGTGGTCAAGCGACTCTTCAGCTCTTCAAACGCTCGTGCGCACTCTGGTGTCCAAACAAACTTCTGATCCTTTCTCGTTAGTGTGGTAAGAGACAAGGCGATCTGCGAGAAACTTTCTACGAAACGTCTATAATAGCTCGCTAGTTCAAGGAAACTCCGGACTTCTGCTGCAGTAGACAATACCGGCCACTCTCGTATCACACATATCTTTGACGGATCCACCGCAATACCTTCTCCACTAACCACATGACCAATAAAGACCACTGACGACAGCCAGAACTCATATTTTGAGAACTTGACATAGAGCTTGTTTTTTCTCAGAGTGTGCAACACCATTCGTAAATGGTTCGCGTGATCTTCTTCAGACTGAGAGTATACTAGATTGTCATCAATAAAGACGATTACAAACAAGTCCAAGTACTCTCGAAACATTTGATGCATTAGGTCCATGAACACTGATGATGTATTTGTTAGCCTACACGGCATTACTGTGAACTCATAATGACCGTAGCGTGTTCCAAATGATGTCTTTGGGATGTCACATTCCTGGATCCTCAACTGGTAATAACCAGACTTTAGGTCCAACTTAGAGTAGAAAGTTGATCCTGCTAGCTGATTAAACAAATCATCAATCCGTGGAATCAGATATTTGTTCTTATCCGTCAGCTTGTTCAGTTCTCGATAGTAGATGCATAAATGCAGGCTACCGTCCTTTTTCACAAAGAAAACCGGTGCACTCCAAGGTGACATACTTGAGCGTTTATAACCTTGCTCTAACAGTTCTTGCAGTTGGACCTTCAGCCCCGCCATTTCCTTTGGCGCTTAACGGTGCGGCGAGCGAGCCACAGGTTTCACACCTGGCAGCAGCTCAATAGAGAAGTCAATCTCCTGTTGGGGTGGTAACCCTGAAAGATCCTTAGGAAACACATTAGCATACTACGATACAATCAAAATGTCAGTCACACTGGATTGTGGCTCAACAGTCTTTATAAGCATGAAGAATAACTCTGCGCCCTTCCGAACAGCTTTGACGACTTGGAGAGCAGATATTAATATTTGGTTTGATCCTCGCATGCCGACGAATTTAGTCTCTAGCTCGGTATTCTGTCCCAGTGTGATCTCCTTTGAGTTGCAATCTATAAAGGCATGTTGCTCTGAGAGCCAGTCCATGCCAAAGATTACATCAAACTCTGATATTGGCAGCACATAGACTTCTAATCCAAAATCCCGACTTCCTATCTGCACCTTAATGCAACAAAATTGATTTGCTCGCATCATACATCCATTAGGCAATAATATCGATAGGATCTCTGTCGGCATGCAAGTAGGAACTCCAACCCGAGACACGAAGTCCTCAGATAGAAATGAATGTGAAGCACCCGTATCAAATAGTGCTCTCGTCGTACAGTCCCAAATAAGGACAAAGTCTAATACAAATAAATCATACACAAGCTACGCACAAGGTATGAAGTATAAAATGTAGTAAAATAATATCTTAACTTGTAGTTGTGATGACATCACTTTCCTTTATTGCCTCCTGTTGGCCAAGATTATACACTCGACGCTGAGCTAGAGCATAGTGGGACGCAGTGGACTCCACCGTCTTTCCCTTTTCAGAATAGGTTGCTCCTGCCTTCTTATCATCCTTTGGAGGCCCCATCGACATTCACGGGCAATGTGTCCCGGCTTGCCACAAGTATAACAGGTAGGCGGGCCTTGCCCAGAAGTTGCTCCAGAAGCAACAATAGAGGGAGCCTGTCCAGAAGACTTGGACTTCTTACCCCATCTCTTGCGGTAACCAGACTTTCCCGGGTGCGGTACCTTAAACTCGGGCTTTGTCACGGTCAAGTCCCTCTTGCCCTGCACCATCTTCATATCTTTCTCCAACGCACGGGTCGTGTCCACAAATGCTTGAAACTCTTGGTTCACCGAACTCGAGAGCAGGAATCTTAGCTCATACCGCAGCCCTTCGTAAAACCTATTGGTTTTAAGCTCTTCTTCAGTGAAGATAGACCTCGCATAGCGTCCCAATCTTGTAAACTCATGTAAGTAGGAATCAACACTACTTTATCCCTGAGTTAGATGCTGGAACTCATTTTTCATGGCTATGCACTGTGCCGACGACATGTGTTTCGCCAAGAACAGTCTCGAAAACTCCTCTATCGAGACTTCCGTTAGTTGTCTGGCTGCTAAGTGGTGCAACTCTATTTTGTCCCACCAAAGCCAAGCCTCTCCTTCCAGCAGGAAAGTGGCCAAGGTAACTTTCTGTTCCTCAGTTCTTATTGCCCTCAAAATTCTTTTGACTCGTGCAAGCCAGTCCTCTGCCTGCGTTGGGGATCCTGCCCCTGTGAACGTAGGAGTATTGAAGCTCATAAACTGCTTCAGTTGCCATTCTGCTGCTCGTGGATCTACACCAGCCTCAACAGGTATTGACCTCACACCAACCTGTACTAGCACCACTGCAAGCTGCGCTAGCCCAGTAGGCTGTGCTTGTATCATCGCAAATAACGCCTCAGCAACTAAGCGTTTATCTCCGTAGACGGAGGAGGTGTAGACACCTCAATTGGTGTCGCACTCTCATCAGAATGTTACGGCTCATACTGCCCCGCACCACTTCAAGTCACTTATACGTATAAAAGACACACTTTAGCGACTTTGTAAAAGCGACAACAACTTTGTAGGAACACGGAGGTTCCTCAAACATGTGTATTTTCATTCCTTAGTGGACAATCTTGAGTTCATTTATGTTATAACGGGTAGCACTTACACGTGCTCGCCACCGCGCAAAAGAATTCGACCACAAATTCACAGGAGGAAGACCAAGATAAGCTGATACCAAATTGTAACACTTTTGTCCGTCACATGAAATATAATAGAGGGTCCGGTCGGGCCCCACACCATATTCCACGGACAGGTAGCGGGATTATAGGTTAATATCAATAATTACTCGAATCCTAACTCAGAGCATTCTAGCGAAAACTTTAGGGTTACTTGAACTCAAACTCTTTTGAATGTCCACAATATATAAACCATCACTTATATATAATACAGGAATGTCAATTATAAATACACAACGGTTATGGCCTTAAGGCCTTAAAGTTACATTTCACCAGTGTGGATTACAAACATCGGCACGCTGGCCGGCCACACATGAAAAACAGTAAAATTTCTTCATTTGGCCTTCGAGGGCCAGCATAGCAGCAGCAAGGGCTTTACCCCGCTATTTCCCGCTCAGCTCTCCAACACCTTCACAAGGACAATGCACCGCAATGGTGGAAAACAAAGCAATGGTCAGCATTCAGCTGACCAATTTATAACGACCTTACCCCCTTCCCGGGGCAATGGTATTCCTTCCCTGCAGGCATAACATTTTCACAAGTAAATATATCACAAGAACGTGCACTCAAGCACAGTTCCACATATCACAAACGAATCCTCAACGGCCAAACGTTTCGTGCACTCAGGGAACATTTTTAGTGTATCTATTGCTAGAGTCCCACCACCGTTCAGAGGTCCCAGACATAACGGTTTACTTTGAGCATTTTCAGTCTCCACGGCTCCCAGCCGGAGACTTTAATCTTTACGGCGTACAGCCTAAGACTCTCGTTATGCGATCCTAACAAAGCCAATAACTTAGGCACTCGAGTTAGACAACCATAACGCAGATACAGTTCAGTCTTTGCCTATTGCTCAAATCGTCAAATCTAAACTAGTCTGATACGGGTCGACTTCCTTTTGTCCGTTCGGCTCACTGTCCTTTAGGAGCTCTCAGCTCACACAATAGCCTCACGGTCTCCCAGAGACAGGCTTTCACATCAAAAGGGTCTCTGACCGCTATCACCAGCGATACTGACTGTCGCACGGCATTAACCACAGAAATCCCTTTCTATACCAGACCTAGTCAAAACCCTGCAGTAACCTACAGTTCTAGAAACACTAGACATTCACAGCACAAATAGCTCACCAAGAGCTATCACCGATGACGATACTCACTGTCGCCTGATGACATCTAACAATCATTCAAACCGTGGTATTTCATGGATATTTTCCTAGAGTGCAGCTCCAGTACTTCCTTCTACTTCCAGTTCACAGGGACAACCCCGCAGATCCCGTAAATTACTCATTTATTCTCGGAGTCTTGTCCGGTATGCAGAATGAACATCACCAATCCAGACCAACTTGTCCAGATGGCCTTCACACAACATGACTATTCCGTACTACACATTTCTGGATTTATATGCAAGACTCACTGAGGATTTCATGAATCGATCCAAAGGATTCTCCACCTTTTGGTAGGAAATTCCATGCATATGACAAAAGGACTTCACATGTCCAAGAAGGAAGATCGTTACCCTTGTAGTCTTTATCGGAGCCATGACCTCGATCTTTGATCTGGATGGAATTGATTGTCACAAATTCCGCTCCACAGATCTAACGTCGATTCACGATTCCAATCACGAGCACGCCTTGGATCGAATCTCCTCTTGAGCTCCTGGGCTTTTCCTCCTCTTCCCTCTCTAGAACTAAGTAAGGGAGTGTGTGAGAGAGAATGAGAATAAAATCTCAAGTCCATCCTTTATCTGAAAGCTATCGCCGCACGGTAACTCCAACCACCGCGCGGTATCAAAGGCGGTAACCGCTTTGACCAGTCGTCGCCGCAACATTCTATCGCCCCACGATAACTCTCTTTCTCCGCGGTAGGTCGGTTTCTCGAGAAATCTTTCTCGATTCTCGTCGAGAGGCTAGCGAGGCGCGCTAACAATTATCGCGTGACGATAGATCGGTTTCTCGAAAAATCCTTCTCGACACTCGTCAAGAGGCTAGCGCGGCGCACTAACGACTATCGCCTGGCGGTAACAACCCGAGCCTTGGGTCTTTTAATTCACTAAACTATCGCCGACGATAAGCCTATCGTCGTGCGATAACCTCCGATTACCACTTCTACTTTTTGGGGTGTTTCATGGGGCCACTCCCCAACTCTTTTATTGGGGGAGCTACAAGACTCTTTTATTGGGGCCATGCCCCAACTTGTTTATTGGGGGAGCTACTAGACTTGGGCCTAGCTCGACCTGACTGGGTCTGGGTCAGATCTGATAGGCTCCCTCAGGCCCCTCTTTTAAAGAGGGGCTCGGGTCTGGCCTGAGCTTGGTTTGTCCGAGGCCCAGCCTGGGTCTAGCAGACAAAAGGCACGGGTCTGGAAGGCTCGGGTCCGGCCTGGGTCTAACAAGACTTTTTTGCACGTCTCCGTCCCACCAAATAAAAAATCTAATGAAAATTAAAGTGACAATTACAAACTTATTTAATTAAAATTTAAAAACATACTCGAAAATCATATTATAAATTTTTTATATGATTGTTATTAGCACTGCAGTTTTGGCTAGTAGCACCGCACTTGCTCCTAAGTTTTTGCGCCTTTTAGAAATATGTCTTGTACATGCATTTTTTGGGAAAATGTTCAACACAAAAGTTGTATATCTCGACGAGATCTACAACTTTTGTGTTGAACACTTTTCCTAAAAATGCATGTACAAGTCATACTTTGAAAATACGCTCAGATTTCACGTCTTTTAGAAATACACCTTGTACATGCATTTTTAGGAAAATTGTTGTAGATCTCGACGAGATCTACAACTCTCGTGTTGAACACATTTCCTAAAAATGTATGTAGAAGACGTATGTCGAGATCTACAACTTTCATATTGAACATGTTTCCTAAAAATGCATGTACAAGACGTATTTCCAAAAGTCGTGAAAAATTAAGAAAAAGTTCGGTACCACTAGCCAAAACTACGGTACTAATAACAATCACCTTTTTTTAAATAAAGATATTAAGAAAGACATAATTGAAAAAAAAAAGAATATACTATGGAAGGATCCAGATGCTCTACATTCAAATGAAATAGAGATCCATTTCACTTTTATTGGATAAGATAACTCATAAAAAAAATCTAATGCACAAAAAATTTTAAATAAAAAATATTAAAAAAAACAGAACTCAAAAAACAAATGATCCTGTTCGTAAAATGGATGCCCTCATTTTCACAGAAATGGAGAGGAGCCTGAAGCACTGTGAAAGTGTTCTTCCTCCTGTAAAATATAATATTCGGTTGATGGCTTGCTTGATGGAATTATCCAACGGATTCTTCAATCACAACAAATTACTAGTCGCATGTTGTTAGTTGTTTGGAAATGGAACTCCTGCAGAATTCTTGTGCTTCATCGGCTTCGATCTGGCCATTTCTATCTAGATTGGCGTCGTTAATTTCCATCAAGACTCTGTGACGATCTGTTGCCGCCGGCGCTGAAATTTGCTTCTGTCATGGCTTCTGAAGGCCGCCGAGAAGAAGCAGCGCCTCTTGTCGTTGTGGTTGAGGACTCTTCCTCCAAACCTAGGCAACCGAAGAACCATGCCAGGGACGCCCATATCCTAGGTTTTGCTTTCCTATTCCTCTTCTCCGCTTACGGGGCTGCTCAGAATCTTCAGAGCACTGTCAACACGGTGATTCTTACTATTCTCCCTTTGTCAATCTCTTCTCATGAGGTTTATGATTTCTATGTTGTCTTTTGATTTGTTTATCGGATTTCTCTAGGAGCAAGGTTTGGGGACAACGTCAATCGGGATTCTGTATCTATCTTTCACCTTCTTCTCAGTTTTTGCTTCCTTAGTGGTTCGTTGGTTGGGGTCGAAGAATGCTCTTGTTCTGGGCACTACTGGATACTTTCTCTTCATAGCTTCCAATCTTAAACCTTCCTGGTATGCCTTCAACCATCCTTTTTTTTAATGTCATACTTGATGTGGAAACTGGGCCCATGATACTGATTTGAAAGTCTTCATCTTGATTATCTATGATGGTGTATTTGAATATTTATGAACGTTATGTTTAAATGTTTTGAAGACAGGTATTAGGGATAAGACATGAGTAGCATCAATTGTAGAGAATATAGGAGAAGCTCGACTAGGATGGTTTGGGCACGTACAAAGTAAACCATTAGGGGCACCTTTTAGGTGTTGTGAGAGTCTAGTGACTAGGCATGTTAAACTAGGGAGGGATAGACAAATACAGAATTGGAATGAAACTATAAGGAAAAAGCATGATGTACTTAGGCATTAGTGAGACTATGACTAAAGATGGGGCACAATGGTGATAAAAGATCTATATATCTGACCCCACTATAGTGGGATAAAGGCTTGAATGATGTTGTTGTTATGTTTAAATGTTGTTAAGGCTGAAAGTTATGCTGTTTTTCTGCTCATGGAAAATCAGTGAATTGAGCGTCCAATTCATGGAAAATCGGCGGAATGGCCGCCCGATTCGCCAAAAATTAGCGGAATGGGCGCCCGATTCGCTGAAAATCAGCAGAATGGGGGCACGATTCGCTGAATTTCAGCAGAATGAGCCCGATCCGCTGAATTTCAGCGGAATGGGCGCTCGATTCGCTCAATTTCAGCAGAATGAGCGTCTGATTCGCTTAATTTCAGCAGAATGGGCGTCTGATTCGCTCAATTTCAGCAGAATAGGCGCCCGATTCGCTCAATTTCAGCGGAATGTGCGTCTGATTCGCTCAATTTCAGCAGATTGGGCGCCCGATTCGCTCAATTTCAGCGGATTGAGCGCCCGATTCGCTCAATTTCAGCGGATGGAGCGCCCGATTCACTCAATTTCAGCGGATTAGACTCCCGATTCGCTCAATTTCAGCGGATTGAGCGCCCGATTCGCTCAATTTCAGCGGATTGGACGCCCGATTCGCTCAATTTTAGCGAATTGGGTGCCTGATTCGCTCAATTTTAGCAAATTGGGCATCTAGGTGCGCCTTGGGCGGGCCTGGGATACGCCTCCGGCGCACCTTAGGCACATCACCCGCCTTAGCCTTGCTGAAGCACAACGGAGTGTGCCTGGTGCGCTCGACGCCTCAGACGCGTCCAGGCGCGCGCCTTGATAACACAGGGTGGTGTGCTAAGGACAGTCCCATGTCGAGAAATTAATGTAGTGATGTGCATTTAATATAAATTTTGGGCCCCTTTCATGCTTTCACCTACAACTAATTGGTTTTAGGTTGAATGCTTAGGTTCTAATGTGATATTAGAGAGAGTGGTTGGACACTTGGACCTGATAACCTTCTTCTGCGTCGCCCAATTAAAAGTAGTTCACGAGTTATATGTCAAAAACTCTACATGTGAGGTGCATGTTGAGAATAACCCCACATTGTAAAACTAATGTAGCCTTTTGCACTTAATATAGATCATGAACCCTCCGCCAATAACCAATTGATTTTAGGTTGGATATTTAAGCTGTGACAATAAGACATTATACTTCTTCATGTGGACTTGTGTTATGCTCTGGAGAAATCCGGATGGGGGAGAAGAGGTGCCGGCGGAAGATTTAGAGAGAAGGATAATGAGAAGAGGAAGGTGGAATTCGGGTTAGAGAAATCAGAAATAACATTCATCCAACATAAACAAAACATCATACAATTCCCCTTATATAGTAGTGGGTGCGACTAGCCGTCCACAAAATAGAAAAATACAACGATGCTGAAATAATTAATTAAAAGCACTAAGAAGCGGTCTCCTCCGTGGACCCGGTCTGAGCACGCATCATTCGCGCCTGACGCGTATAGACCTGCCATGGAGTATCAATTTCGGTGTTGTGTAAATCCGTAACAATGTCGCCGTCTGGGAAATGTGTCTTGTCCTCAAGGCAGTAGTTGGCAAACTGGCGACAGAAATCATCCCGAGAAAGCCAAGTCGCGTCAGTCGAGGCGACCGGTCCAAGCCACAAAAACCTCCTCCGAGATGGGGTCCCCCGGAGACCGACACCGACAATCCAAGATTGAGGCGGGATAGTACGTCGTCTCCCCGAAGATATCGAGGTCGGCTGGAAGATGGTCCGCGGCGGTATGCTCGTATACCACGCGACGCAGTTGTGAGACATGGAAGGCCAGGTGGATGCGGCTCCCGCTAGGAAGGCGAAGGCGGTATGCGACCGCTCCAATGCGAGCGAGGACTTCGAACAGGCCGAAGAACCAGGGGACCAATTTCGGCATGGGCGGCGGGCCACCGAAAGCTGTTGGTAGGGATGAAGCTTGATGAAAACCTTCTCCCCCACTTGAAAAGAGAGGTCTCGACATTTCTTGTTGGAAAAGGAAACCATTTTCTGTTGGGCCCATCGTAGGTGGTGCTTCAGATGATCTCAAATAGTATCTTTGTCGTGAATAGCAGTGGACAGGCTCTCCATCTGGCACTCCCCTGGGAGGTGGCGGACAATGGATGACAGTAGTCAACCGTAAACTACCTCGAACGGGGTGGTATCGGCCGCCTGGTGGCATACATTGTTGTAGGAGTACTCGGCCCAGCCGAGCCACTTGGCCCAACTACGTGGTTGCTCCCCTACAAAGCAACGAAAGCACGTCTCCAGACAGCGGTTGAGGACCGCAGACTGGTCGTCGGTCTGCGGGTGGTACGCAGTGCTCATGTGAAGATGGGTGCCATGCAAACAGAATAGTGTAGTCCAAAAAGTACTCAAGAAGAGCGGGTCCCGGTCGCTTACGATCGACTGTGGAAACCCGTAAAGGCGCACAATCCCCTAGATGAAGCTGTCAGCGATGGTGACTGCGATGTAAGGATGACAGAGGGGAATGAAATGAGCGTACTTGGAAAGCCGTTCCACCTTGAACAGAATGCAATTTTGACCCTGTGAGCGAGATAGTCATGTGATGAAATCCATGACCATGTCATCCCAAATGCGGTCAGGTCTGGGCAGGGGCTGGTGCAGTCCACCTGGGAAAACGGCCTCGTACTTGGCCTTTTGGCAGTTGAGGCAGACAACCACAAAGGCTTTGATCTGTTGGAACATGTGGAGCCGAAAGAGGGAGGCTGCCAGCCGGCGGTACGTCCGGTAGGCACCCGCGTGTCCTCCCGACGGGGATGCATGGAAATCGACCAATAAACGGGGAATGCTTGAGGACGATGGGGCGAGGACGAGGCAGCCCTTGAAGAACAGGCGACCGGCGACCAAGGAGTACGGTGGCCGAGCGGTGGCATCGGCGAGGAGGGCTGTCTGAATCTCGTTGAGCGCCGGGTCGGCTTAGACCTCCCATTGGAGACGCACGACATCCTCCCGGACTGGTCGGGAGATGGCCTCCAGTACAGGGTTGTGAGGTTGACGAGAGAGAGCATCAGCCGCACGATTCATCTTCCTCGACCGAAACTCGATAGTGAAGTCATATCCCAGGAGTTTGGCCACCCACAACTGTTGAGTGGGAGTCGCGATCTTCTGCTGTAGTAGGTAACAGAGGCCGTGGTGGTCGGTGCGGACCACGAATCGACGACCCAGGAGGTTGGGGCGCCGATGCTAAACTGCGAGTACGAGCCCCATGAGCTCATTCTCGTACGCCGAACAGCTGCGAGTAGTGTCAGAAAAAGCACAATGAAATAGGCCACCGGTCGGCCGGCCTGCATAAGGACAGCGCCCACGACGACGCCCGACGCGTCGCACTCATCGAGGACCGTACCAAGCCCGCTAAAGAGACACAAAAGCGGCGGAGGCCTCCGCCGACCACTCGAAGGGCCCCTAGACCGATTTCTTCAGGAGCTGGGTGAGGGGACGGGCCATCGTGTCGTACACTTGGATGAACCGCCGATAGTAACCCGTCAATCCGAGGAACCCGCAGACATCACGCAGGGAGGAGGGTGTCATCCAATGGAGTACTGTTGCAATCTTGTCGCGCTCCATCGCCACTCTCGCGATGGAGATAGTGTGGCGTAAGTAACACACCTCGAAAGTCCCAAAGGAACACTTCGTCGGGTGGAGCTTGAGGTGGTGACGTCGAAGGGTGTCCAAAGTCTGATGGACATGCTAAAGGTGCTCCTGCCAAGAACTATAGACCAAAATGTCATAAAAACAAGTATGCGCTGTTGAAGTACCAGGAGAAAGATATCATTCATCGTGGCCTGGAAGGTGGTCGGGGTATTGGTCAGGCCGAAGGACATGACCAGGAACTCTTAATGGACATCATGAGTCCGAAAAGTCATTTTGTTGACGTCGGTTGGCCGCACACGAATCTGATTCTAGCCGGCACGGAGGTCCAGCTTGGTGAAGACGGTGGCGCCATGAAGCTCATCCAAAAGCTCTTGGATCACAGGAACCAGGGACTTGTCTGGAACGGTGGCTTTATTGAGCTCCCGATAATCCATGCAGAAACGCCAGCTCCCTTCCTTCTTCCTGACTAGGAGGACGGGCTGGAGAAAGGGCTTGCACTGGGGCGGATAAAGCCTCCTGTCAACATGTCGCGGATGAGCCGCTCGATCGTCTTTTTGCACGTTTCGTAGCGATACGGCCGGACAGAGACCGTCGACATGTCGGGGTGGCGAGGGATGACATGGTAATGCGGACGAGCCGGAGGTAAGCCGGACAGAGCCGCAAAAAGGTCTGAAAACTCAGAGAGGAGGGCCTGAAGGGCCGGGGGTGGTGACTGGCCCAGCGGCGTCGCATTGGAGATGGACCAAAGACACGCAGAGAAATCAACGTCTGACGTCTGCAGAATCGTGCGGAACGAGACAGGAGCCCGAAGTAAAGTGGCATTACCCACAAGGTGGCACTCCTGACCGTCCTGGAGAAACCGCATCGTCATGGTCGCATAGTTGACCTACACGTCGCCCAACTTGCTGAGCCACGCGACGCCCAAGATGGCGTCGATTCCGCCAAGGTCGAAGACGTAGAAATCCGCAGTCACCGAGCATATATCCACTGAGAAAGATACGGAAGGGTAGCAACCCTGGATCGAGCGACGGCGACCATCGCCCAAACTAGCAGTGAAGGGGACGACTCCATCGAAAGGTGGAGCTGTTGTGCCAATTGGGAGGAGAGGAAATTATGGCTCGCCCCGCTGTTCACCGTGACAACAATGTCGTGGTCGCCGAGCCTGCCCGCCAACTTTATGGTTTAGGGCCCGAATATACCGCCCTCGGAAAAACAGGGAAGGTGGGCGGAAGTGTCCGCAGTGTCCTCGGGGGTGTCCTCTGAGATCTCGAGATTCTCGAAATCCGCTAAAGTCTCCTCTGACTCAAAGTTACAGATGATGGCGCGGAACTCCTTGACCGCCCACATGTCGTTGGGAGAATAGGGCTGACGACAACACAAACATAACCCTTTACGACGGAGGTCGTCGAACTCGCGGGTGGAGAAGCGTTGTGGAGGAGCCAGTCGGTCGAGCCGAGTTGCCTGAGGGGGCCAGGGGGTGGGGGCTCTGTAGGCGTTGTCCGCCACGTTTGCCCTCCCAGAGGAATGCCACCTCCCGGAGGTGGCGGCCGAGGAGACAAGTTAGCCCCCACCAGACGGGCCATATCGAGCGCGTCAGAAACCATCAGTGGATGGTGCATGCAGAACCTGGAGCGGATGTGGGGCAAGAGGCATTGCATGAAAAGGCCAAGGTAATGATCTGGCAGTAAGCCGGGAACATGGGTGACGAGGGAGACAAACTTGTCAATGTAATTGTCCAGTGCGCCAGTCTGGCGGACTACACACATGCGTTCAATTGCTGACCCGGAATAGCGGCTGTCGTGGCGGCGGATCACCTCCTGTTTGATCTCCGACCACGAGAGGGCCGGATGAAAGTATCTAGCGTCTGCCTAAATCACATAGATGGAGATGAATATGTGATGTTTGTGTCTTTTCGCGGAATAAAAATTATCTAAAAATTAAGCACACAAACACGAAGATTTTATAGTGGTTCCCCGAGTTTGGTACGTCCACTGTCCCACCTCGCCTATCTACCACGAAGGGCAGATTTGGATACTTCACCAAACTCGGATTTCGTCAAATCTTACACCTCGGAGCGGCAACTCCTATAACTCAGAGAACAACCACTCCTATAACTCGATCCACAAATCAGATCTACAAACTCGATCCACAAACCGGATCTACAAACTCGATCCACAACCGGATCTACTTTCTCGATCCACAAACGGATCTACTAACTTGGAGATAAATCTGCTACAATATTTAAAACAATTTACAACAATAATCACGATTGCAAGTCTTCGATCAGACGTTCTTTGAAAGGGTTGAACTAAAAACTCGGAGAACTCGGAAACTTGAAAACTTTTGGATCTTGCATCTTGAACCTTCGATCTTCAAATAACTAGGACTGAAGTAAATTAGATCTTGAGAGAATACACGATCCAGTCGAAGAAGTCGTTGAAGAAGAAGATCGATCGAAGTCGGCGACCTATCGAAAGAAACTCGCGAACGATGGTGTGCGTGCGGCCGACGGGTTCTGATTTTGGAATCTTTTGAAATCGAAATGAAATTAGGACAAGATTAGTAATTTCGAAGTCACCCCATCCTAGGAAGCACCGGTACGGGTACGGGTACCGGGTACGATACGTATCCGGTACGGCGGTACGGCAAATTTTAAAAAACAAGGATACGGGTACGGTAGGATACGTTGTATTAAATATAATAATTATATATTTATATATCACAAATGCAATTATATAACATGAACCAGTGACACTATTGAGAGTGTGTGATTCATAACTGCCATAATAAAAAAGTGTAGTTATTAGAGCATTCCTCCCCTTTCCATAATCTGGGAACTCTGGACTGAAGAATCTGGACTGAATCAGTAGGAATCTGGACTGAATCAGTCCAGATTAATCTGGACTGATTCAGTCCAGGAACTCTGGACTGATCAGTCCAGGAACTGATCAGTCCCGGAACTCTGGACTGTCAGTCCAGGAAATCTGGACTGAATCAGTCCAGAATCTGGACTGAATCAGTCCAGATTTCTGGACTGAATCAGTCCAGATTTCTGGACTGATTCAGTCCGAAATGGACTGATTCAGTCCAGAAATCTGGACTGATTCAGTCCAGGATCCTGGACTGGAATGTCCAGGATTCTGGACTGAATCCTGGACATTCCAGTCCAGGATTCAGTCCTGGACATTTCAGTCCAGGATGATGATTTAGGGCCTTAGGGGTTAAAGAAGCTACCTGCGACGGGAGACGGGAGCAGCAGTGCGACGGCGCAGCAGTGCGACGACGACGGAGCAGCAGTGCGACGGAGCAGCAGTGCGACGGCGACGGAGCAGCAGTGCGACGGATCAGCAGGCGCGATGGGAGACGGGAGCTGGAGCAGCAGTGCGACGGATCAGCAGGCGCGACGGGATAATAAAAGCCCTAAAACAGCGAATCGCGCCTAAAACAGCGAATCGCGTCGTTCGGTACGCGTATCCGTACCGGAAACGTACCTGGTACGGGTACGGCTCTATTTTTGGCGTATCCGTACTTCGTAGACCCCATCCTTTTTATAGAGAGATTCAAAATAACGGCTATAAACGATTTCCAAAAATGAACCCTAGAAATTACTGTGCATGGCCGACGGTTTCGAACCAGAGAAATTCCGGAAAAATCGACCTAAGTCAAATTCGGCGGAATTCGTCGAATATCGATTATTATACTCGCCGAATTTATAAGTGATATTCGTCGAATTTGCCTTAGCCAGAAATCCAGAGTGGTCGACATATGGCTCAACACATTCGGCGAGTATCGCCTGGGATACTCGTGGAATTCGGCGAGTATCGCCAGTGTACTCGGCTAATTCGGCGAGTATCGCCAGTGATACTCGACGAATTTTCCTTGGTCGAATACTAGATTTACAGAGAATTTACCCTAAGTATATACGACGAATTCGATGGGTATCGGGAAGCATACACGACGAATTCGACGAGTATCAAGGGGATACTCAACGAATTCGACGTGTATAACTAACCATACTCGCCGAATTTAACTTATGTAAAATTCCTCTTCTCTGAGTCCTGCTGTTTGGCCTTCCTTGATCTTTTTCCTGTACTTGGGATATAAATACACCCCAATAAAGAAATTACACGTGAGTCAACACATTGGCCTACACAATGAAGGATTACATTGTATAGTCCCGTGTTTACTGACCCACTGTAACCTGACATTGGTGTGTACTTAGCAAAGTAAACCTGAAAGTACATAATTAGAATACAACATCAAATACAAATTCAATTCATCTTAGCTTGACTGGACCCTTTTTCAAATCAAGGTTATTGTGCATATAATACCCAACAATCTCACCCTATTTGAAGAAGCCAAAATTCTACACGCTAAGGTGAATTGCACATGATAAACAATAAAACATTAAAAAAATTAACAATAGAAATACACTACCAAGGAAGTTCCTACAACATCCACCTTACCAAGGAAGTTCCCACAACATCCACCTTAGCAAGAAAGTTCCCACAACATCCACCTTAGCTGTAAGGGCAACCACTCCCTTTTTGGCTTCCACAGCTATAGCATTAGCATTGGAACTTCTGGAGGGCAACCTACCCGTTTTTGGCTTTGAATAGCCACTTGAGTATCAACTTGCTCCCCCTCAGTTTCTGCACTCAAACTCCCAGGAATCCTGTCCTTAGGAGCTAACACATCCTACTTCATGGGCAACATATGGGCTCCCCCTGGCCTCAAGATCCTTCTGTCCCACCCGACAGTCGGCTCTTCTCTGGATCCAATATAGAGAAATGAATTTTGCCTTGGACCAAATTCTGCCTTTCCTGAAGTAATTCCTGATAGATTACCTCATTCTAGCTTGCTCTTCGTTATGAGTCGATTTTCAGCATGCCTAGTTCCGTTTTGAAGAACGAAAACTTGGCCTCGTCCAGCGGCTTTGTAAAAATATCTGCAACCTGCTTGTCCGTCGGGACATAGCTGAGGGCTATGTCCTTGTTCTCCACATGCTCCCGGATTTAATGGTAGCGCACCTCGATGTGCTTGGTCCGGCAGTGGGAAACTGGATTGTTCATGATTGCAATTGCGCTGGAGAAGTCGCAATACATTGGAATCTCTATGAACTTCAAATTATAATCTTCGAGTTGATTCCCTATCCAAAGAAGTTGTGCGCAACAACTACCCGCAGAGATATACTCTGACTCGGCAGAAGAAGTTGCCACACAATTCTGCTTCTTACTGCTCCATGAAATAAGTCATCTTTCGAAGAATTGATACGTCCCGGAAGTGCTTTTTTTGTCGTCCCTACTTCCTGCAATATCATCATCTGAAAAGCTAATTAGCTCGACATCATTACTTCTTGGGTACCATAAGCCAAGATTTGGTGTACCTTTAAGGTATCTTAAAATCCGTTTTGCAGCGACGTAATGAGATTCCTTAGTGTTCACTTGATATCTAGCGCAGACACATGTTGAAAACATTATATCTGGTCTACTGGCAGTCAGGTAGAGCAAATATCCAATTATGCTTCTGTACTTGGTTTCATAAAAAGGTTTCCCTTTCTCATTCTTGTCCAGAGACACAGTTGAACCAAGGTTGTCAGGATTGCGATCCAGATCATAGGATCTTACGATCCTACGATCCAGATTTTGTAAATCGATCCTGATTTTGTAAAGCGATGCTCGATTCGACCTACTATCAGATCCGATCCCACCTCGAAAAGATCTCATCTGGGATCTCGATCCTGACAACCTTGAGTTGAACCCATTGGAGTCCTCATAGAGGATGCGCTCTCTATTCCGAATTTCTTAAGAAGCTCCTTGGTGAACTTCGTCTGAGAGATTAAAATTTCATCTTCAGATTGTTTCATCTGAAGTCCTAAGAAATACTTCAGCTCTGCTATACTACTAATTTCAAACTTGTCTTGTATAAGTTTAAAAAACTTTTTGCAAAGCCTGTCTTTCGTAGAGCCAAATATGATGTCGTCGACATATATTTGCACTAGCAGAATCTTGCCTTTAACTTCTCTAAGAAATAATGTCTTGTCTATCTCTCCCCTTTTGAACTTGTTCTCAAGAAGAAAGGTAGACAATGTCTCATACCAAGTTCGGAGGAGCTTGCCTTAAACCGTATAATGCTTTATTCAAAAAGTGAACGTAATCAGGGATTATAGAATTTACAAAACATGGGGGTTGCACTACGTATACTTCCTCTTTCAGATTCTCGTTGAGGATGCTGACTTCACGTCCATTTTGTAGACGGTAAAGCCTTTGAGGATAGCATACGCAAGAAACAACCTGATCGCCTCGAGCCGAGCCACTGGAGCAAAGGTCTGGTCGAAGTCGATCCCCTCTTCTTGTCTGTATCTTTGAGCTACAAACCTGACTTTATTCTTGATAATTACTCCGTTTTCGTGCAGCTTGTTTCTGAATATCCACTTGGTGTCTATCACGCTCTGTCCCTTTGGCCTGGGCACTAGCTCCCAAACTTTGCAGCGTTCAAATTGATTGAGCTTCTCTTGCATTGCCAAAATCCAAGACGCATCCTTGTTTGGCTCTTCAAATTTCTTTGGCTCAACCTGCGACAAAAAACTGAGATGCAAAATCTCATTAGCTGTACCTCTTCTGGTTCTCACACTGTCTCTTGGCTCTCCAATGATCTGATCAGCTGGATGATCTCTTAGGTGTCCGAACCATAGATTCTTTGCTCTTCCTTCAGCAGGCCCCACAACATCTGGTGCAACTTCTGTAGGTTGGGGCAATACATCCTCTAGCGGTTCTTCATCCACCAAGCCTGGATCGATGATCTTGACTAAGCTTGAAGCTTTTTCCTTGACAGCTTCATCCAAGCTAAGTTCCTCGAATCTGGTACCTGCATCTGCACCAATAACACTAGACGAGCTGCTATGAAGCATGCTAATTTCATCAAATACAACGTTTATCGATTCTTCTACCACCAGATTTTTCTTTTAAAAAATCTTATATGTCTTACTATGACTACTATAGCCTACAAAAATACCTTCAAAATATTTTTCACTAAACTTCGTGCGGTAGTACTTCCCATTATTAAGTACGAAGCACTTGCTGTCAAGGATCCTAAAGTAGGACACAGTCGGTTTTCTGTCCTTCAAAAGTTCATAGGGGGTCATACGATGACTTTTGTTGATTAGTGCTCAGTTTTGCACGTAACATGCTGTGTTGACTGCTTCAGGCCAGAAGTACTCCGGAAGTGCAGCATCGTTCAACATAGTTGTACATGCTTTAATTAGGGTTCTATTCCTTCTCTCCGCAACTCTATTTTGCTGTGGAGTGCACGAGGAAGAAAACTCATGAAAGATACCTTGACTTTCACAAAATATTGTCATGACACCAGACTCAAATTATATTCTGTGATCACTTCTGATTTTGACCACTGAATAGTTTAATTCGTTCTGAATTTGCCGAACAAATTTCGTGAAAACATCAAAGGTGTCTGACTTATGTTTCAGAAAGAACACCCAAGTAAATCGCGAGTAGTCATCAACAATTACCAACGTATAGACTTTATCTCCTAAACTATGAATTGGTATAAGACCGAATAAGTCCATATGAAGTAAATAAAGACTTATTTTAGAATCTTTCTCAGCAATACCCTTGAAGGTAGCCCTTGTCTGCTTACCCATTTGGCATGCGAGACACGAGCTCTCTTTAAGGCACTTAATGCTAGGGCCATCACACACTAAGTTGTGAGAAAATATCATATTTATAATTTTGAAATTAATGTGCTAATCTCTTGTGTCATTGGTCACAGAGAGACACACTACTTTTAGCCATAAAACACATTGAGGTAGAATTGTCTAAACAAAGAAAATTCAAACAAAAAATATTACTGCTCCGAGTGCCTGTTAAGACCGTCTCCAAATTTGTAGACGATTTTATCAAACACTTGTACTTGCAGAACTCAACGATGTAGCATTTATCACATAGCTGACTTATGCTTATCATATTATGATGTAATCCTTCAACACAAACTACGTCTGTGAAAGAGACTACGTCGTTGAAAATCATACCATAACCTTTTGTAGTTCCCATGTCTGAACCTCCAAAGATGGCTTTTGGTCCGTCTGGGGTATAATCACGCAAAAGGCTTCTTGTCCCGGTCATGTGCCGAGAGCATTCACTGTCCAAATACTAGATCGGAGTTCTATTGGCCTTTGGACATACCTGCAAAAACAGATCATTTTACCTTAGGAACCCAAACGTATTTGAGTCTTTGGTTCCTGGTCAGCTGAACACCACTAGGAACATTAACCTTGCGAGTGGTCTGTCTCGCATAGCTAACTTGTGGGGTTACAAAATTGGCAGGATTGTACCAACAATCTGCGCCAAAATAACCAATTTTGCCGTATCACCAACAGTCAAACCTGTTGTACCTCCTTTTGTACTCCTACTTTACCTTTTGGAGCTGAGGTCTAGTAGGGGCAACATTCTTAAAGGTGGAGGCCTCCTGGTTGCAGCATACACAGCGGCTTCCCATCTCTTTAGCTTTAGGCACAACAGATTTAGCTTTTGGTGCCTTCTTATTGTTATGGCCATGTACATACGAACCATAACTTTTCATCTAAATTTCTTTAAAATGTGCTTTGAACACGTTGGCACCAATGTCACGGGGACGGGTCCATCCCTAGTATCTATTCTTGGGCTCTACATAAGTAGGCCTAACATGATGACCATAGGACGACTCAAGGTCAAACTTATTCGTCGGGAAGATTACCTTCCTAAACGAGGGTTGACCCATGGGTGCCTTCCCCTTTTCTTTGACGCTAGCCTTCCTGGCAGCCTTACCCTTTCCACCTATGTGGCCAAGACCACTCCCCTTCTTTTGAGCTGAAAACTCATCGATGAGAGCGAGAACAGTCTTCGGCTTGGAGAAACTCGCGACGAGTTTTCTCTCCACCGCGATCTTCTCTTCCAACTCATCAAGGTATTTTTCTTTCAGACTCAATGTCTCAGTGGAGCCTTTGAGTTCCTCTTTCAAGGAGTGGACTTCATCTCTGGGAGGAAGTAATTTAGCAATTTCTTCCTTCAAATTTGTTTCCACTGCCTTGAGAGAGGCAATCTCCTTTAACTGCTTCCAGACTACCTTACGACATTTGTCGGATGCCTTTCGTAGGTGCTCGTGCTGAGCCAACAATTCTGATTCGTCCTCATCAGAAGAATAGTCTTCGTGACCATTAGTGGACGTTTCCGACTCAGAGAGTATGGTGTGCGAATTTACCTTCCCGTGGTACTCGGAGTCGCCCACTTCCTCGTCTGAATGTGTCATAAGCCCAAAGTAGGCTTCCTCATTTTCTGAGCTTGACTCACTCAAGTCACTGTCACTGTGAGTCTTCGTCTTATTGGCGACGAAGCTCTTTTCTTCTTTTCTTTTTTCCTTTAAAGGATCTCTTTTCTTCCTTCTTGGGACCATCCTTTTTCTTATAAGGACACTCCGCAATCACATGCCCTATCTTATTACAACAGTAACAAACAATGTCAGAGGAAAAATGTTTGTTCGGTTTCGATTTATACCTGTCCTCTTTATTGTAGCTTTTCGTCGTTCGATCATCGTCACGGCGTGATCTCCTCGAATCTGAAGAGGATGATCGATTTTTCATTTGTCTCCTCTTGCTCAGCAGTTTCTTGAACTGCTTGGAGATAAGAGAGAATTCTCCATCCGATAGCTCAGAGCCTGACGTACTTGGCTCAGAGTCTTCTGGAGTGTCAGGAGCTCGTGTACTTACGGGTGACACAGCTTTGGACTTTCTCGACCCTTCAGCCTTCAGAGCCACTGGCTTGTCTCTGCTTGAAGTTCTGTTGCTTTGCTCCTCCTTCTTCCTGGTATTCATCTGGAGTTCGTAGGAGAGCAATTTGCCGAACAGGTTCTGAGGGTCGATTTCCGGCAACTTATCGAATTTCCTAATGACAACAACTTTGGTGTCTCAGTCCTTAGTCAGGGATATTAGAAATTTGTCGTTGAGCTCGCCTTGAGTGAATGAACGACCATAGTTCCTGAGGCCGTTGACGATCTTGAAAAATTTCTCGAAGCTGTCAGCGATAGTATCACTTGATCCTTGCTTAAACGCTTCGTACTCTTGATTTAGTAAAGATGTTTGATCGTCTCAAACTTCTTCAGTCTCTTCCATCAGAACTATTAAGCAATCCCACATCTCCTCGACAGACTTGCAGTGGAATAAATTTTGGAGCATTGAATCGTCCACTGCACTTGCTATGATGTTCTTCGCTTTCTTATCCAAGGAGACCAAAGTGATTTCATCCTTTGTTAGATCCATCATTTTCTTAGGAATCTGAATGGTTGGGTTCAGAGATGATGGTTGTGTAGGAATATGTGGTCCTTCTTCCACTATCTGAAAGATTCTTGGATCAGCAGCTTCCATGAAGAACCGTACTCGTTCTTTCCACATGAGAAAGTTTTCTTTAGTGCGCACCGGTAGCTTCATAGATGACATGTCTTTGCTTCTGTCCATGATGAATTTGCGGAATCTCTAAACGCTAGATCAGGGATCTTGTTCAAGGTGTTATCCTTATCGAACAAAAGCTCCCTCTGATACCAATTGAAAGTATCTAGCGTCTACTTAAATCACCTAGAGGGGGGTGAATAAGTGATGTTTGTGTCTTTTCCGGAATAAAAATTATCTAAAAATCAAGCACACAAACACAAAGATTTTATAGTGGTTTCCCGAGTAGGGTACGTCCACTGTCCCGCCTCACCCATCTACCATGAAGGGCAGATTTGGCTACTTCACCAAACTCAGATTTCGTCAAATCTTACACCTCGGAGCCACAACTCCTACAAGTAAGAGACGACGCTTCTACCACTCGGAGAACAACCTCTCCTACAACTCGATCCACAAACATGATCTACAAACTCGATCCACAAATCGGATCTACAAACTCGATCCACAACCGGATCTACTATCTCAATCCACAAATGGATCTACTAACTCGGAGATAAATCTCCTACAATATTTAAAACAATATTACAACAATAAACACGATTGCAAGTCTTCGATCCGACGTTATTTGAAAGTGTTGAACTAGAAACTTGGAGAACTTGGAAACTTGAAATCTTTTGGATCTTGAATCTTAAACCTTCGATCTTCAAATAACTAGGTCTGGAGTAGATTAGATATTGAGAAAATACACGATCCAGTTGAAGAAGTCGTCAAAGAAGAAGGTCGATCGAAGTCGGCGGCCGATCAGAAGAAACTCGCGAACGATGGTGTGCGTGCGGCCGACGGGTTCTGATTTTGGAATCTTTTGAAATCGAAATGAAATTAGGACAAGATTAGTATTTTCGAAATCACCCCATCCTTTTTATAGAGAGATTCAAAATAACGGCTATAAAAGATTTCCAAAAATGAACCCTAAAAATTACTGTGCATGGCCGACGGTTTCGAACCAGAGAAATTCCGGAAAAATCGGCCCAAGTCAAATTCGGCGGAATTCGTCGAATATCAATTATGATACTCGCCGAATTTATAAGTGATATTTGTCGAATATGCCTTAGCTAGAAATCCACAGTGGTCAACATATGGCTCGACACATTCGGCGAGTATCGCCTGGGATACTCGTCGAATTCGGCGAGTATCGCCTGGGATACTCGTCGAATTCGGCGAGTATCGCCAGTGATACTCGGTGAATTCGGCGAGTATCGCCAGTGATACTCGACGAATTTTCCTTGGTCGAATACTAGATTTCCAGAGAATTTACCCTAAGTATATACGACGAATTCGACGGGTATCAGGAAGCATACACGACGAATTCGGCGAGTATCAAGGGGATACTCGACGAATTCGCCGTGTATGACTAACCATACTCGCCGAATTTAACTTAGGTAAAATTCCTCTTCTCTGAGTCTCGGTCTTTGACATTCCTTGATCCTTCTCCTGTACTTGAGATAGATGTACACCCCAATAGAGAGATTATACGTGAGTCAACACATTGACCTACACAATGAAAGATTACATTGTATAGTCCCGTGTTTACTGACCCACTGTAACCTGACATTGGTGTGTACTTAGCAAAATAACCTGCAAGTACATAACTAGAATACAATATCAAATACAAACTCAATTCATCTTAGCTTGACTGGTCTCTTCTTCAAATCAGGGTTATTGTGGATACAATACCCAACACCGGGTTGGACTGCTGAATTCATCGCGCCCAATGATGGGCGGAGCCGTCGAGTCCCACGACGGCGCCGGTGACTTTATCCTGCCCAGGAGTGTGGTGGAGGTCGAAATACTGTTCGGCTTTGGTGATCCACCCAATCGGGTCGACACCGAAAAAGGTGGGAAGATTTAAAGTGAGGGTGGGGTAGCCTGGAAGAAGCGCGGTCGAAGAGTCCCCGGTGTAAAGGAGCGGCGCCGCCCCAAGGATGTACGCGTCGACGGGCAGGCACGCTGAGCCGTTCGCGGGTAAGGCCGCGGGGGGTTGGAAGGCATCGAACTTGGCATGGAGGGCGAGGAGGGAGGCATGCATGGAGGCTACAAGGGATTCCTGAGCTTCGACACGGTGGAGGGCCTCAGCGGCGCTGTCCTCCTGCGACAGATCCACTGTCGATCGGGTATTTGGGGCCATAGCGAACGAGCACGACGAAGGACGACTGATAGGAGGTGGATCAGGCAAGGATACACGAAAACAAAAGCTTCCGTGTCCGACTGGCGGATCTTGAAGGTATGTTGACGTCTCGGGCGCTGCAGCAGGCGGATCGGGGAGACAGGCGTCAGAAGCGATGACCTGTCGCGACAGGGAGTCTGCCCGGCAGCACGCGGACGGAGCGACACGTAGGGATCTGGCACCAACGGCGAGATGGCAAGCGGTGAGGCAGGTCGGACCAAATGTTACTCTCTGGAGAAATCCGACTGTGGGAGAAGAGGTGTCGGCGGAAGAGTTAGAGAAAGAGAACGGGAAGAGGAAGGAGGAATTAGGGTTAGGGAAATCAAAAATAACATTCATCCGGCATAAAGCAAAACAACATACAACTCCCCTTATATAGTAGTGGGGTGCAACTAGCCGTCCACAAAATAGAAAAATACAACAATGCTGAAATAATTAATTAAAAGTACTAAGGAGTGGTCTCCTTCATGGACCCGATATGAGCATGCGTCATTTGCGCCCGGCGCGTATTGACCCGCCATAGAGTCTCGGCGTCGGTGTCGTGTAAGTCCGTAACAACTTGCTTTTTTATGCTCACAACATTTTTATTCCATTGCCATTTGTTGTTGTCGCTATCATTTTTTGATTTAAGTCATCAATTTTCTTCGTGGTTTGTTTTTTTAGGTATACAATGGTGCCTGCTTCATTATATCTTGGTTTCACGGCGTCTATAATTTGGGTTGGGCAGGTAATTATACGTAGATAATAGGCTTTCATGTTGCTAAATTATTATGCGTTCTCGTCATCCCCAAAGGTTTAATGTAGTGGTCTAACAGGGTACATATTTGACTTCTGCGGCACGTAGCCATGCTAAAGATTTGCGCTTGCATGAAGGTGCTGTTATTGGTAGCTTCAATGGAGAATTTTGGGGTTTTTTTGCTAGCACACAGGTATGTTGTTGTCTTTAATGGAGATCGACCATGTCTCATTTGATTATTTTTGTGATCAGAAATGTATGATCATAAACTGTCATTGCGTTCAACACGATTTTTCCAATTTTGAGGTGTATTTTAAGAATTAGCTTAAATGATTCGGCGACACTTCTCTGTCTGAAACTTGAGTTATGTATTTATTTTTTGATGCTGGAGTGCAAAATGAGATATTTTCTAATGAAAGTTAAGGCGATAAATATCATCCCCTCCCTATACACTATATTTGTGGAGCCTCATGCATCGGTGGCATCTATTTTATTTATTGAATTAAGTTGATTTTTAGTCTTATTGTTACGAAAAAGAACCCATTGACCAAGCAAGTGTAAATTTTGCAGGTTATTGGTAATTTGATCTCACTGCTTCTTTTAACAAATGGAAGTGTAAGTTGCTATATCATTGTCAGCTGTATATTACTCTTGATTTAACCTTTTAATTGTCTTCTTGTTTACTTCAGTGTTTCCATTAGCTTGCAAATTATACCAAAACTCCAACCTGTAACATCTAGAGGGTTCATAAACTACTTGACTAAATGTTGGGAGATTAGTTCATAATCCGCGATACCAAGGAGACTAAAAATTACGTGTGCAAATGGAGTGAGAACCATACCACCATGAACACATGAAAACCAACAACATACATCCGTTTCCAAATATGACGTCGCCATCAATATTGAAAGAAACGTGCAGACATAAAAAATAAAAAGTCCATGGATAAAATTTCTCAAAAATTATAATAGGCTGATATAATACTGCTGACATGTAGGCCACAAAAACTCTCAAATGTCTCAAATCAAAAGAAACAATGGAAATAGATTTCTTTGGGATCTTAGCAGTCCTCACATATTTTTATTTTATTTTCGATCTTTATGTAGTTTATGAAATGCATTTTTTTCATTAGTTATGGTTGCTTGGAATTAAGTTGCAACACTAAATGGAGACCTTCGTATATTATCAAGTTTTGCAGTTTTTTTTTCAAGATTTTATCGTCATATGCATTTGGTGGATCACATGGGGTTTTTCCGGTTACCTTTCTTTTCTACCTTGGACTCAGTGATGCATTCATGTCAGTTGTCTTCAAGTTGGGTTGTTGTAGGTCAAACTTGTCTGCTTAATGCCCGGCCTTTCCAATTAAATGTAAGATTCACTGTACAAATTTTGATCCTCTTAAGAACTATGATTGGCGATATAGAATGACTGATGTGATCGCATGGCAATCATAAAAGACTTGATCAATATTTTTGTTTCTGCTTCAATGATCAATTGTAGTTTTGGGGCCATGTTGGAACTATTATGTTGTGTCCTTATTTTCCTTTCTGTTTCAGTAATGGAATGCATCTAAGATCATTTTTTTATCATGTGTTATCTTCGATTGAATGTTTTCTTCATATTGCCTGGAGTTGGTGTTAGTTTAGCCCGCTCTCTTTTGAACATTTCAATTTCAAATTTGGTGCCTCACTTGAGTGAGCGGAACAAAGACTCCAACACCATCTGTGGTTCATGTAATTATAGAATTCCATAGAGGAAATAATGCAACCGGAAACAATATTAATATTTCATGATGAAGTAATGGACATTTGTTAAAATTGGGTGGTTAAGTTGGAGAACATTAAATGGTTTATATTGTACTTTGTAGAAGAATGTTGTTTCAGGGCCGCTCAAGGGACATTCAGGATGCACTGTAATTGTATATACTATATTCTTTTTAATAAACTACTTCATCGGTGAAGAACATTTTTTATTTGAAAATTCGTTATACCATAATTTATTGTGTGGAAATTCCCGATGACAATTCCACACATGCAACCTCCCTACTTCTCCATGTCCTTAGAGAACACAAATTTGGGGCAACTTATTCATGCGAGCAGAAAAAACTTCATTTCAACTGGATCAATAAAATAGTAATTAGCCTATTTGATAGATTTTTTACCTTGGAATTTCTTGATAAATTCTTTTTAACTATAGTAAATGAAGTTACTGTATTGCTACTTATTCTGTATGGTATGCTTCATGCATATTTCTGATTTGATTTCATGATTTGTAGGATGGAGGTAGTCCCACTGGAAAAAGCTTACTTTTTACTGTTTTTCTTGGCTGCATTCTCTTGGGTGCTTTATTAATGTGTTTCTTATCTAAAAGAGATGAAAACGAGGACGTTCTTCCATCACACACCTTGGTCGGGTCTTTAGTAAAGTCTGTTATAGCTCCTTTACTTGAGACAAGAGTTCTACTCATCATTCCTCTCATTGCATATTCAGGGTTGCAACAAGCATTTGTAAGGTAAGGTGTTCTTTTTCTTGTTAAGAACAATCCCACAACGAGAAAATTAGCATACCCTTGGGCATTTAATATAGATCCCGGTCTTTCTACCTTCAACGTATTGGTTTTTGGTGGGACACTTGGATCCTAATATGGTATCATAGCAGGCTGGGTGTAATGACCCATTCCACATCATCCAATTAAAAAATAATCATGTTAGAGGCCAAAGTCTCTACATGTAAAAGGCATGTTGAGAATAGTTCCATGGGAAAACTAGCATAACCTTTTGCACTTAATATATATCATAGGTGATGCAGTGACCCAGAGCCGACCCGCTCTGTCGACCAGGCCTCGCACCTGGCCTAGCCAGAGGCCCACGTCTGGCAGCCCACTGCCGGGCCCACCAAGGCGTCACACCATGGCGTCCCTTTTATCAGGCCCGCGGGCCGTACACCCCAACCCATCTCCGGGCCCAACCACAGGCGCGCGGTAGGTTGTTGAGGCCAGGTCTCGATCCCCTGACCTCCTTGATAAAGAGCTTTCAGGCAAGCTCTCATCAACCAACTGATCAGAGCTGGCCTGATAAAAGAGACGCCATGGTGTGACGCCTTGGTGGGCCCGGTAGTGGGCCGCCAGACGTGGGCCTCTGGCTAGGCTAGGTGCGAGGCCTGGTCGACAGAGCGGGTCGACTCTGGGTCACTGCATCAAAAAAGTGCACTTTTATGATGCAGTGACCCAGAGCCGACCCGCTCTGTCGACCAGGCCTCGCACCAGGCCTATCCAGAGGCCCACGTCTGGCGGCCCACTGCCGGGCCCACCAAGGCGTCACACCATGGCGTCCCTTTTATCAGGCCCGCGGGCCGTACACCCCAACCCATCTCCGGGCCCAACCACAGGCGCGCGGTAGGTTGTTGAGGCCAGGTCTCGATCCCCTGACCTCCTTGATAAAGAGCTTTCAGGCAAGCTCTCATCAACCAACTGAGCTGTGGATCGAGACCTGGCCTCAACAACCTACCGCGCGCCTGTGGTTGGGCCCGGAGATGGGTTGGGGTGTACGGCCCGCGGTCCTGATAAAAGGGACGCCATGGTGTGACGCCTTGGTGGGCCCGGCAGTGGGCCGCCAGATGTGGGCCTCTGGCTAGGCCAGGTGCGAGGCCTGGTCGACAGAGCGGGTCGGCTCTGGGTCACTGCATCATAAAAGTGCACTTTTATGATGCAGTGACCCAGAGCCGACCCGCTCTGTCGACCAGGCCTCGCACCTGGCCTAGCCAGAGGCCCACGTCTGGCGGCCCACTGCCGGGCCCACCAAGGCGTCACACCATGGCGTCCCTTTTATCAGGCCCGCGGGCCGTACACCCCAACCCATCTCCGGGCCCAACCACAGGCGCGCGGTAGGTTGTTGAGGCCAGGTCTCGATCCCCTGACCTCCTTGATAAAGAGCTTTCAGGCAAGCTCTCATCAACCAACTGATCCGCACTTTTATGATGCAGTGACCCAGAGCCGACCCGCTCTGTCGACCAGGCCTCGCACCTGGACTAGCCAGAGGCCCACGTCTGGCAGCCCACTGTCGGGCACACCAAGGTGTCACACCATGGCGTCCCTTTTATCAGGCCCGCGGGCCGTACACCCCAACCCATCTCCGGGCCCAACCACAGGCGCACGGTAGGTTGTTGAGGCCAGGTCTCGATCCCCTGACCTCCTTGATAAAGAGCTTTCAGGCAAGCTCTCATCAACCAACTGATCCGCGGATCAGTTGGTTGATGAGAGATTGCCTGAAAGCTCTTTATCAAGGAGGTCAGGGGATCGAGACCTGGCCTCAACAACCTACCGTGCGCCTGTGGTTGGGCCCGGAGATGGGTTGGGGTGTACGTCCCGCGGGCCTGATAAAAGGGACGCCATGGTGTGACGCCTTGGTGGGCCCGACAGTGGGCTGCCAGACGTGGGCCTCTGGCTAGTCCAGGTGCGAGGCCTGGTCGACAGAGCGGGTCGGCTCTAGGTCACTGCATCAATAGGTCTCTCCACTTCTAAGTAATTTGTTTTAGGTTGGATGCTTGGATTCTTTTATGGTATCGGAGCAGGCTAGAGCTAACACATCCATCCACATCACCCAATAAAAAGAACAAACGTAATCTTGGGTTAGAGGCCAAAAACCCTACATGTGAAGGGCGTGTTAAGAATAGTCCCACATTGGAAAACTAATATAGCCATGTGCACTTAATATAGAAACCAGGTCACTCCACCTCTAATCGATTGATTTTAGGTTGGATGATTGATTTCTAACATGTTATCAAAGTGAGCTAGGACTAATGGCCATTTCACACCACCCAATTAAAAAAAAGTAATCCACATGTTAGAGGCCAAAGTCTTTACAAGTGAGGCACATATTAAGAATAGTCTCGCATTGGGAAAACTAACGTAGCATAGAGCTCAGTCTTTTTCACCTCCAACCAATTAGTTTTATGTTGGATGCTTGGATTCTAATAATTTTGTTATTACTACATTATTGATACGTATTCAATCTCTTGAAACAGTTTATTGTATTTGGAATGACTAATTTATTTGATTGATAGTGCTGAGTTCACAAAGAAAATAATAGAACCAGCTCTTGGGGTGTCCGGTGTTGGTGGTGCAATGGCTGTATTTGGTGCAACAGACGCAATTGTATGTGGGATTTTGAACGACTCTTTATTTCAATTACAGTAGTTCTTGATGCAATCTTTTACTTTATTGTGATCTTTGCACGGCTCTTTAATAGTTGTTGGTTCATTTTATTTTAATAGAACAGGGTTCTAGTTCGTCATCTTTTCTAGTTGAAAACAAATCTTTTTCATAATTCCCCTTAGATTCCTCTTGGTTCCTGTTTTGAAAGTCTAATTACCAACACAAGTTACTACTATCCACTAGTTTTTAGCAAACCTTAACTCTCTTGTTCATTATGATTCACAATTTACACTGAGCAATTTATTCTGATATTATTTATTGAAATAGTTTGTCTAATTTACTTGCTGATGCGTAGTTTTTTCTGGCTAATTGAATGAAGTATGTGATAATGCAATATTTTTTCGGGTCTTCTATATATTGTTATTTACCTTTCACATGCAACTATTATTCTTGGCTAGTTTGTTCTCAAACAGTCACCGTAGTCTTTGGAGTCCTACTTTGATTGCTAAAACTACATTCAGTTTATCTATCATAATTGTTTATCCATTTGTTTGTTTGCATCATTGTTTTCCCCTGTTATATTTGTTCATCTTTTTTTAATCTCCCGCATAGAATTGAGAGCAATAAATGGTAAAATTTTATTATTTTTTCTCACACACAATATACAAGCTTTTGTACATTTATACAGGAAGAGAGAGAGGATAGAAAATTTCATTCTAAGATGTATGACTAAATATTAATAAAGAGAGCAGACTCTAACTGGACCTTAACTAGTGGGGCTTTGTACAGTCTTTTCAACACCCCCCCACAAGCTGGAGCATACAGATCGTTGGCACCAAACTTGGATAAGAATTGATAATATAACACGCATGGTAATTCCTTCGTGAGAATATCAGCTACTTGTCTAGCAACAATAACATGTTTCAATTGCAGTTTCTTCAGTTGAACCTTCTCCCAAATGAAGTGACTTTCGACTTCGATATGTTTGGTACATTCATGAAATACATGATTCTTGACAATATGTATAACAGCTTGTCTGTCACCATAGAGAGTGACCTGTGAGGGAAGTATAATACCAATATCACTTAGAAGACTTTCCAACCAGGTGAGCTCAGACACACCAAAAGCCATTGACAGATACTCAACTTCGACAGATGAGCGAGCAACGACCAAATGCTTATTGCTGCGCCTGGTAATAAGGTGTCCACCAAAGTATGTATAATATTCACTTGTGGAATGACAATCATCCAATGAGCCAGTATAATCAGTATCAGTGTAGGCAAAAGGTGATAAGGGAGACAAATAAGGCTTATATACAAGTCTTTTTCTAGGAACAGTCTTCAAGTATAGAAGGATGCATTCAACTGTCTGTAGATGAGAGATCCGTGGTTCATGCATGAATCGACTGACAACTCCAACAACAAATGATATATCAGGTCTTGTAATAGTGAGATATATCGGCTTCCCGACAAAGCAACGATAATACTCTGGGTTTGGAAGGAGTAGGTCGGAGTATGAGGGATGAGCATTGAGCTTATGATTGATATTCATAGGTGTATCAATAGAATTGCATCCAAAGTACCAGCATCACGAAACAAGTCAAGACAATACTTCCTTTGAGATAGAACAAGTTCATCAGGTGCCGAGCTATCTCGAAACCAAGGAAGTATCGAAGATTTTTCAGGCTTTTAGTTTGAAAAACAAAGGGCAGATGTTGTTTGATCATGTTTATTCCTTTGAGATCATCTCCCGTGATCAAAATATTATCGACATACACTAGGAGAATTATCCTGCCTGCTGGACGATGATGAGCGAATAGAAAGAAGTCAGCTAAACTTCGAGTAAACCCAACAACACGAACAATCTGACTAAACTTGTCAAACCATGCATGACGAGGCTGTTTGAGATCATAAAAAGATTTCTTCAGGCGACAGACAAGGGACTCCCCCGTGGTTTCAAACCCGGGAGGTTATTGCATATAAACAGTCTCTTGCAAATCGCCATTGAGAAAAATATTTTTGACATCTAATTGATGCAACTGCCAGTATCGATGAACATCGAGGGAGATCAAAACATGAACAATATTTTGTTTGGCGACCAGAGAGGTCTCAACATAATCTAAACTTTGTTATTGAGTAAAGCCACGACCCACAAGGCGGGCCTTAAGACGTTGGACTGTCCCACCAAGAACTTGTTTAATGACAAATACCCACTTACAGCTCACACAGGTCTGACCAGGAAGAAGGTCTGATTCGCCAAAGAGCATACATTTCCTCATCCATGGTCGCCCGCCATCCCGGATGTTTTAGACCCTCCTGCAAAGAATTAGGGGTGGAAATAGAGGATAGAGAAGTTGCAAAATGGTGGAGTACCAAAGAGAGGCGATGCAAGGATACGTAATTTTCCAGGGGGTGAGCAGTAATGGTGGGTGTTGGATCTTCAGGTCGCGAGGTATCATTAGTAGAGGGCACCTATTATAGAGCATCAGACCGGGGAGAGCGACAATCATATACACGAAAAAGAGGTGGTTTTGTTGTGGTGGTGGCCAGTGTTGTGGTTAATGGTGTCTGGTGAAAAGTAACAGGAACAGTAGGACATAGAGTTGTAGAAATCGTTGGAGGAGCAGTTGGTGTAGAGTAATAAGCCTGGTCTTTGAGAAATGTTACATCAGCAGATGTAACAACCTTCTGATCAATAAGAGAGTAACATACATAACCTTTCTGAGTGCGCGAGTAACCAATGAACATATATTTAGTAGCATGAGGAGCAACCTTGTCGGTGGACGGACCAAGATTATGAACATAACAAGTGCAGCCGAAGGCATGAGGCGTGACTGAAAAAGGGGGTGGAGGGAAAAAGAAGGCTGAAGGGAGTCGCAAAGTTGATAATTGAGTAGGGCATGCAGTTGATGTGGTAATAAGCTGTCGACACTGCAAAGTGCCAATACACTTTGGGAACTTGCATTTGAAACATCAGAGAGTGAGCGACCTTAAGAAGGTGATGATTCTTGCGTTAGCTACACCATTTTTTGGGGTATATGCAGGAGGGTTTGATGGATGATCCCAAACTGAACACATAAACCAGTAAATACATGACTCGTGTATTGTCGTGCATTGTCAATTCGATGGTGGTGGAAAATTTATTACGCGTCTCAGTAAAGTCACAAAACGCACGAGTAATTTCAGAGCGATCATGAAGTAAATACAATCATGTCATACGAGAGTGATTATCAATACACATAATAAAATAATGACAACCAGAGCTACTCGTTGTTTTGTAAGGTTCCCAAATATCAGAATGAACTAAAATAAAAGGAACATCATTCTGAGTACAGTGAGGATAGACAGAAGAACGATGTTGTTTTCTGAAAATACGAGACTTGCATGTGAAGTCTTTGAGGGAGAGATCAGTAAGAACTTCCTTGAGAATTGGAGAGGGGCATGTCCAAGACGTCGATGCCACTCAATAATACTAACGAAGGAGAGAACTGAGGGAGATGTCCAGAGTGTAGAGTGCCCATTCGTTAGCTTCCCTTTACCAATGATTGTCTGCATCTGTCAATCCTGCACAACAAAGGATGTTGAAGAAAAAGTTACATAACAATCAAGTTCTTGAGTTACAGCTAATTGAGAGAAGATTGAATGGAGAGCCTGGAACATGAAGAATCGAGTGAACAGAGATGGAAGGAGTAAGGTTCAGGTCAGCTGCACCAAAAACTGGGGTGGTGTCTCCATTGGCCACAGTAGTGTACTTGGGGTGCTCAAAGGTCATGTATTGAGGAGGTTTCTTTGGAGTAATATAGTGGGTAGCTCTGGAGTCTTTAGTTATTAAAGGCACAAGGCGCACCAAGGCGCATAGAGGTCTTGAAGCCTAGGCGCGAGGCTCAAGGCGCAGACGCGCGCCTGACGAATGCAAGACGCAAACCACATCCATTTTAAATAATCAACATCAAACATCATTTTATCTTTCCGATCAAATTCTTCATCTATTCTACTAATTAATCATTCATTACTATTGTTTATATCTCTTTAAAAATAGAATTAATGTGATTACTTGCATCATATCTAAATCTCAATGCACAATTATCTTTCACAAACATCAAATTAATAAAAAATTATTAAATTCTTACATTATTTTTCTCTTTATTTTTGAAAAAAAAATTACAACAAAAATCTCTCTCAGGCACGCTTTTTATGGTCTAAAGGCTCAAATAAGACGCACAAAGGCGCAAATCTCTGAGCCTGGTGAGCCTTGAGTGTGCCTGAAACGCACCATTAACAACATAGTCAGAGTTCATAATCCCAGTTGGACTTTGGGAAAGACAGAAGATACCTTCATTGGAGATGGACGCAACAAAGCCCGAGGAGCTGTCGGTCATTCTTTGAAGGTGCTGTAGCTGGGTGCGCAAGGTATCAATGTCAGTTTGATTGTTGGTGGGAGCATTGACTGTAGTGGAGGCATATAGGTGTTGTGGCACATCATGCTTACGATAACAGGTGGTCTTGAGATGACCGTTCTTGCCGCAGTAGGTACACTTGAGGCAAGCGCAACTGTTATTCCCCCTACCCCGAGTGGAGGTGCGACCTCCCCGAGTTGATGGAGAAGCGGAGTGAGGTGTCGAAGATTGTTGGAGCATGGTCGGGCAGAGAGTCCCAGGAGCATCAGGGGGTGGTGTCACCTTTAAAAGCACGGGGTACACATCCGAGAGGGAAGAAATGGTGGATAATAAAAGAATATGCGTATGTATGTTGTGGAGATGAGGTGGTACATGGGTCATCATCATGATGATCACAACAACTTCCTTTTGGGCACGTTGGACGACATGATCAGTGGTGGGAGGCTGATGTTGAAGTCATGCCTCAACAAAGGATTTTGGAGTGAGCAACAAAGGAGGTCAGATCGCCATTGGCCCTCAGGTCAAGAGATTTAAGATCTATGATGATGTCAAAGAGATGTTGTACACTTTCCTTGCTAGAGTTGAGAGAGTGAAGTTCATCCCACATTGCCTTGCTCTGTTATGATACATTACCATGCGATATGACTCACTGCCCATAGAATTTAGGATCCAGGATTGGACGCGACCATCATGACGGGGCCATTCCTCCGTGGGCTCAGTAGGAGTGGCCTTGGTAAGGTGATGTAGAAGACCTTTAGTCTGGAGAGCTTGTCGAACAGAGTGTACCTACTCGATAAAGTTTTTTTTTGTCGTTGAGGGATATAGTAGTGATTCGAAGTTCATCTCGAGCTTCAGGTAGATTAGGGACAACACGAGCCGGAAGGGAGTTGGCATCGTTTAAATCCACAAGTCATAGTGACTCCGAGCTAGTAAAAGGGAGCGGTCTCTAGAAACATGAGCGAGCTTGACATTGCAAACAAGGCAGATAGGCTTGGCAACTTCAGCCATATCTGTTGGTGAGTAGAGGGTAGCGACCAAGCACAAGGGCTGAGCAAGCAGAGGCGCTGAAAGAGTGCAGCGAGCACAATAGGCCGTGCGACCTGAATGGGCATAGTGACTTGATCAAGCTCAGTGACTTGAACGAGGGTTGCAATTGGAGCGAGAAAAGGCACGACCAGAGAGATGGATGCGCGCGAGCAGAGATGCTCTGCGAATAGGCAGACATGGCTAGCATAGGAAGCACTATCTCAGGCAAGAGCACGGACAGAGGGAGCTCGACACGCAGCGATCGAGCTCAGCGAGCAAAGATGGCGCTCAACGAGCAGAAATGGAGCTTAACTAGTACACTTGAGCTCAGCAAGCTCGGAAAGAGAGCAATCGATTGCTGCCCGCAGCAATCGAGCGTGGCGAAGCACCTGCGGACTGGTGGAGAACGACACTGACGTATCGTGCCTACCAATGGAGCTTGGCATGGGCGGTCTGGAGGCGGTGGGCCCCCAAAGGTCAGCCAAAAATCCTTTAAAATAGGAACGAAGAGCTAAAGAAACCAGCTAGTAGACAGGCCAGCAAAGACGCGGGCTGAAACCAAGAGACCGCACGGTCTCCTTGCGCGACGACGAATGCTAATGGAGAGAAAATTTAGGATCTATTCCTCTCCTACCAAGTAGAAAACATAGAATTGAGTGAAATAAATGGTAATTTTTTAAAAAAAATTCTCACACATAATATACAAGCCTATGTACATTTATATAGGAAGAGAAAGGGGAGAAAAAAATCTCATTCTAAGATGTGGGACATTGAGACTAAACATTAACAAAGAGAGTGGGTCTAAATGGGCTTCACTAGTGGCCCTTTATACATTGTCTTTTCAACAAAAACAAATCTTTTCGTAATTTCCCTTAGGTATTTACCTCTGAAGTTATTTTTTCCTCTTGGCTCTTGTTTTGAAAGTCTAATTTTCAACACAAGTTACCAGTAACCCCGAGTTTTTAGCACACCTTAACTCTCTTGTTCATTTTGATTCACAATTTACACTGAGCAATTTATTCTGATATTATTTATCGAAATTGTTAGAATAACCCATGTATTGGGCCCATGTTTTAGGCTCATTTATGTTTTCTCTCTTTTAGTCTCACATCTTGTATAGGATTTGTTCTCTCTCTCTTTCTCCTATATATTTGTATTCTCTCCTTGTATTCATATACTTGATTAATACATATACGATTTGAGCTCTTTCTACATGGTATCAGAGTCAGGTTCCGATTCTTGCGGTCTCCTTTCTTCTGACCGCACCTATTGATCTCTCTCGCGACCTGCCTCCCGCGGCCTCTCTCGCGGCCTGCCTTCGCGAGCTGTTCGTATCTATCTGCTTGCCTCTGCGGCTTGCCCCGCTCAGTCCGCTCCTTTTTCAGCTACCTCCTGTTACTCTCCTTCTCCCGTGGATCCAACCCCGCCCCCCCCCCCCCCCCACCCCTGTGCCATTTTATAGCCTCTCCTCCTTCCTAATCCGTGGGGCCACCATCTTTTCTGTCCGCCGCGGCCTGTCTTCAGTCCGCTGATTTGCTCTCTGCTGTGATCTGCCTGACCGTGCGGGTTGTTCCTTTCTCACCCGCATCTTGGTCGCGGTCACCTGCTCTTCTCCTCTCTGTTCGCGCGACTTGTCTCTACCCGCTGCGGGCTTCTTCTCCCTGTACGCTTCGCCTTTGGTCGCGGCCTCCTCCAGCCGCTTGTGTTTTCTTCACACCTTGACCGGACGGTCTCTGCTCTAGTCGCACCGACCATTCTCTTCTTGCGGACTGCTCCTGTCCGCTGCGGCCTGGTTCCTGTGCTTTGACCGTTACTGTGTTCACCTAGACCGTGCAGACTCTTTCTTTCCGCATTTGGGTCGCGATCTGACTCATCGCTGGTGTCAGTGTGACCGTGCGGACTCGTTTTTCTTTCCGCTTTCTTGGTCGCGGTCTTCTGTCCTTCCCGCCACGGCCTTGTCGTGCGGCCTCCTGCTCTTTCCACGGCGGTCTTCCCAGGTCGCCTAGGGTCTGCGGCCTGTCTCTATGACTTCATCTGGTACTTCTACGAGCTCGGCGGCCAGCCCGCCTACTGCCCCCCGGCCTGTCCGCCAGACCGCTCGGCCTATTCTGCCGAACTCCGTGACGAGCTCCGGATCACTACCATCTCTCTTTCAGGTAAGAAAAACTTTATTCCATGGGTGCATTCAGTTCGGCGGATTCTTCAGGATAAAGGACTCCTGCCTCACCTTACTCAGGCACCTCCTTCTCCCCTTACAGATGATTGGCTCCGCAATGATGGACACGTTCAGAGTTGGATTCTGAATTCCTTGGATGGTGAGCCTTATCAAATGGCTATGTATCACGACACCGCCAAGACTATGTGGGATGAGCTACATTCCTTATACTCTGGCCGCGGCAGCCTTCGGCATCTTCACGACATCCTTACTGACCTCTTCACTCTCGACACTGGTGGCGCTTCCGACATGACCTCGTTTGTTGCTCGGGCTAAAACTCTTGCTGAAGCCTGGATCCAGCATCAGCCGCCCACCAATGATCATGCTGCTCAGCGAGCTCAGAAGGAAGCTGCCTGCATTGCCATCATCATGGCCCGCCTTCCATCTCATCTTCAGAGTCTTCGTGCTCAGGTCCTGGCTGCTCCCATCACACCATCTTTCTCTGATGTCTGCTCCATGATTCTCCGGGTCTCTCCTCCTCCAGATCATCCTGCTCCTTCTCCACCAGCGCTTCTTCTGCTCGGGGGGGGGGGGGGGGGGGGGGGACGTTCGGGCTCGCGGGGCCGTGGCCGTGGTGGCCGTGGCCGGCCGAAGTGCTCCTTCTGCGGGAAAGATGGTCATCTTGAGGCCCACCTGCTATAAGAAAATCGGCTACCCCCCTCGCCCGACAACTTCTGTTGTTACTGAAGTCAGTTCTCCTGATCTTGAGACCGTCCGTCTTCAGCTCCAGCATCTCCAGGGCCTGCTCAACCCACCCTCGGCCTCCGTCGCCTCCGTCTCCAACACAGGTACTGCTTGTCTCTCCACCAGCCCGGGTTGGATTGTGGACTCTGGTGTCACTCATCACATTACTTCGCACCGGCCTGCACAATACTCGGATTCTCCTTATCCGAAGTCTATCACTGTGGCCAATGTGGCGCTGGTTCCCGTCTCCGGCTTGGCAGATCTTTCTCTCAACCACTCCAGCCCTCTTCGCTCGGCTCTTCATGTTCCGAGTTCACCCTTTAATTTACTATCTGTTGGGCCTCTTACACGTGATCTGGATTGTTCTGTTATATTCACTTCTTCTTCCTTTGTTATACAGGATCGGCGGACGCGGACTACCATTGGTAGCGGCCAGCTGCGGAACGAGCTCTATATTCTCGATGAATCTCCCACCATTCTGTCTTCCGTATCCTCCACTGCCTGGCATCGCCGCCTTGGCCATGCCCCTCTACCGATTCTACAGCGGGCTCTTCCAGATATTCCGTTTACTTCTTTTCAGTGTGATTCATGTATCCTCAGCAAACAGGCACGTTCTTCTTTTCCTTCGCATTGTACTCGGAGTGCAGCTCCCTTTGATCTAGTTCATTCGGATATATGAGGTCCATTTAGTATTCCCAGTATATGTGGTTTTCGTTATTTTATCACCTTTATTGATGATTACTCTCGTAATACGTGACTCTACTTACTCCGTGAACGCTCTGAGTTTCCCGGGTTTTTCGGGCCTTTGTACTCGAGACCCGGACGCAATTCGACACCACACTCAAAACTCTCTGTACTGACAATGCTCGCGAATACACCAGCCACGACTTTACCACTTTGTGTTTGGAATACGGGATTCTACATCAAACCTCTTGCGCTTACACACCTCAGCAAAATGGGGTTGCCGAACGAAAGAACCGTCATTTACTCGATGTCGCCCGCTTCCTCATGCTTCAAATGCATGTTCCCAAGGCATACTGGAACTTTGCAGTTTTCACTGTCTGCTTTCTCATCAACCGCCACCCCTCCTCTGTCCTCAATTATGCTACTCCGTTTAGCATCCTGTTTCCCTCCACTCCGGCTTTCCCTCTCCCACCCCGTATCTTCGGCAGCACTTGCTATGTCCACCGCCTCGGGCCCTCCTCGGATAAATTGGATCCCCGGGCGGTGAAACACATCTTTGTCGGCTACTGCCGCACCCAAAAAGGCTATGTCTGTTACTCACCCGCTACTCGCAAGATCACCGTTTCTGCTGACGTTACCTTCCGGGAAGACCAACCGTTTTTCCCTGCTCCGTTGTCTGCTGCGCTACCACCGCATCCTCTCCCACCGCCTTTACCCTGTCCCGTTATTCCCGCTACTACACCACATTCGCCCGTTTCCCCTGCCCCCGCTCCTGCTCCCACCAAACCACCTGTTATCCGTGTCTACTCTCGTCGCCCTCCCAGTTCCGTTGCCCCTCTGCAGCCGGCCTTCACCACGGATTCTTCGCTTCCTTTTGATCAGGTAACGCCTTCCACTGCCCATCCTCTGGATGCCTACGTCTCTCTTCATCGCCTCTCTTCCCCTCTGCACACTTTTGCTACTTCTCTCTCTTCGATTGCTGTTCCTAACTCTGTGCAGGATGCGCTTCAGCATCCCGGCTGGCGAGCAGCCATGGAGGAGGAAATGTCTGCTCTCTGGGCTAACCAGACATGGACCGTCGTACCCCTTCCTCCGGGTCAGAAACCGGTTGGGTACAAGTGGGTATTTGTCATCAAACATGCTGCTGATGGGACGATAGACCGTCTGAAGGCTCGTCTTGTGGCTCGCAGCTTCACCCAGCAACAGGGGCTCGACTATGAGGAAACTTTCTCTCTGGTCGCCAAGCTCAATACCGTTCGCGTCCTCATCTCTGTCGCTGTTCATCGCCAGTGGCCCCTCTTTCAACTCGATATCAAGAATGTCTTCTTAACTGGGGATCTCCAGTAGACAGTCTACATGCAACAACCGCCCGAATTTGAGATCACGGGGAAGTCTCGGGTTTGCCGCCTTCTTAAGGCTCTGTATGGTCTCAAACAATCTCCACGGGCCTGGTTTGATAAATTCAGTAAGGTCCTTCGTGATATCGTGTTTACTCGAAGCTTGACTGACTTCTCGCTGTTCACTCGTCACCGACCAACAGGGACGGTCCTTTTGTTGCTATATGTTGACGACATCATCATTACAGGAGATGACTCACAAGGGATACATGCCGTCAAAGTGCATCTAAACTCGTCTTCCATACAAAGGACCTGAGAACTCTACGATACTTTCTGGGTCTTGAGGTTTCCCGGCGACCGGACGGCCTTATTCTATCTCAACGAAAGTACTGTATTGATCTTCTTCATAATGCTGGTCTTTTAGGGTGTAGGCCAAGTGATACCCCCATAGATGTAAACCACAAGTTATGTGCTCAGGCATCTGACTCGGATCTTCTTCTCCAGAATCCTGAATATTATCGACGACTAGTTGGGAAATTGATCTATCTCACGGTTACCAGACCAGATATTTTCTTTGTTGTTGGTCGTGTCAGTCGATACATGCACTCTCCTCGTAAATCTCATCTTCAGGCTGTTGAATGCATTCTCAGGTACCTAAAAACAGCCCGGGTCAAGGACTTGTTTATCGGACTTCCTCGTCTGCTCCAACCTTAGTAGCATACTCTGATGCGGATTATGCTGGCTCTCTTGATGACCTGCGATCTACTAGTGGCTTCTGCACATACTTTGGGGACCATTTGGTTACATGGCGAAGCAAGAAACAAGCGGTAGTTGCTCGATCATCAGCTGAGGCAGAATACCGGGCAATGATATCTGTTGTATCAGAACTGACGTGGCTTGAAAGTCTCCTCACTGATCTGGGTGTCAAATTACCTTCTTCGGCTCTTCTTCTCTGTGATAGCCAAGCGGCTATATATATCGCCAAGAATCCAGTCTTCCACGAAAGGACGAAGCACATTGAAGTCGATTGTCACTTCGTTCGAGAGAAAGTTCAAATGAAGAAGCTCGATCTAAAGCATGTTCCAGGGACGGAACAAGTTGCGGATGTCCTCACAAAGGCTCTTCCCAAGGCATCCTTCTATCAATGTCTGTCCAAGCTTGGTGCATACGATTTGTACGCTCCAGCTTGAGGGGGAGTGTTAGAATAACCCATGTATTGGGCCCATGTTTTAGGCCCATTTATGCTCTCTTTTAGTCTCACATCTTGTATAGGATTTGTTCTCTCTCTCTTTCTCCTATATATTTGTATTCTCTCTTGTTCATTTTGATTCACAATTTACACTGAGCAATTTGATTTGATATTATTTATCGAAATAATTTGTCTAATTTACTTGCTGATGCGTAGTTTTTTCTGGCTAATTGAATGAAGTATGTGATAATGCAATATTTTCTCGGGTCTTCTATATATTGTAATTTACCTTTTTATTCTTGGGTAGTTTGTTCTCAAACAGTCACCATAGTCTTTGGAGTCCTACTTTGAATGCTAAAATTACATTCAGTTTATCTAACATAATTGTTTATCCATTTGTTTGTTTGCATCTTTGTTCCCCTGTTATATTTGTTCATCTTTTCTTAATCTCCCGAACATTGTACTCTATTTGTGAAGGGTTCACTGTTGGCTGGGCGGTTTACATCCGGTCTAGCCTCGGTGACAATTATTGTCTCTGTTGGATCTTTTCTTCACATTTCTATCCTGTTGTGGCTTCTTTTTGGTTACAGGTATCTTTAAGATGCAATGATATAATAGTTTACACATTTCAGTATTTTGTGTTTTTCTATTTTCCTATGTTGTTAAGGTTGGCTTCTGGAGCGATTAAGGCCCAAGCCTCATCAGGCTCAAATATCTGCATCCTAGTAGTGCGGCTGGTGGCCGTACAGCCTTGGGGCTGGCCTTGTATATTCAATGTTTTCATGCTGATTGCTTTTGAATTTGGATGTCCTTATATTCAGCTTAACCAGCGGAGTGTCGAGCTCGATATTACCACTTGTAATGGTTGCCATATGGGGAGTTGGGGATGGAGTGTTTAATACACAACTCAATGCATTACTTGGCATGCTCTTTAAGCGCGACACGGTAATCATTTCTACTCATTCTTGATGTCTTATGATTTTTAGTTATAATTTATTTTTAAGTTTAACTTGGGTTATGGGCGCCTTACAAATCAAGGTAGCAATGGGAGAGGACAAAGGGAAGTTGGTTAGCTCAATTTTTTTCTTGAAATTAGATTTCATGGTTTATAAGGTGGTTGAATATGTTAAACCCACTTAATGGCTGGTTGTAGTTAGACATCAAGATTGAATAATCCCCTGAAAATATACTTATAGCCGGTGATAGAATTCATGGAGAGTTACTGGGACCCTTTTATGAATCTAAGGGATTATAGAAAAAGTGGGCCGTGATTTTTTTGATTTTCAGGAAGAAGAAACGTGATCACTAGGATGTGAGATTGTGTCTAATTGTCACTTTTTTCCAGTTGGTCCATAATTGCATCTGGAGTGTAAACTAATGTGGCATTGATCGCCACGTGAGTTGACAAGTTGTCCTCGACTGAGTGGTCCCTCTTGACCTGCTTGAGTTGTGACTTGTGAGATGTGAAAGATGGGATGGATCCGGATATGGTCGGAAAATGTTGGCAATTGGCCACCTCGCCAATATGAGCTTCTACCGTAAAGGTACTGAAGAAGTGGGTGGGCAACCTTGGGTGAAGTAGTGTCTCCATTGAAGTTTGGTGATACGAGAGGAGCCTAAGAAACTGCTGTGTGCCCTAGATCGAGAGCGCGTGCACGGGAGAAGAGGAGGGAAGTTCTCGAGGGAGGCGAAAGAGGAGCTCCGGCGAGCTCTCGCGGCGGCGGCGGCTTGTGACGTGCGAACGGCGGGGCGGACTTGCGGAAATCGCGAGGATCACGATTTAGGAGCCGACTAGGGCACCAGGGGGCGGATCGTGAGTTAGGAGAGAAAGTTAAAGAGAGAGATAGGGATTAGAGAGGAATGGGAGAAAATAAAAATAACTCATTGCTTGTTTGGTTCCTTAGTTCACCCCACCTGGGTATTACTAGTCATAACCCAAATGCCCCCTCCTTGGGCTTAGACACGGAGGATCAAAAAATAAAACTAGATAAGGGTCGGTGATCTACGAGACCGAGGCGGGACCAAAGCGGGACTGTAACATCTCCACCTTGCCTGACGACAAGCTTGACCTCAAGCTTGGTCTGTAGTGACGGTCGGTGTCAGATCCCCCGTGTCAGTGTCAGCATCCGGTTCAGCATCCGAGTTGTCTACCTCCAACCAAAAGAGGTGCTTGCGGCGATGTCCACGGGAAAATGGCTCGTCGAAGTTGTAACAGAGGCCCTTGGCACGACGATCACTCATCTCCTGTGACGACAGTCGGCGAATGGCAGCAGGGCGGTCGACATCGTAGTCTGGGGCTAGGAGACTGACTGTGGCCGATGGCAGAGGGCACAGAGTACGGTTGGTCCTCTCGGTGTTCTGGTGATGTAGATGAGGGCGATCCAAAATCAGATGTTTCTCGCAGATGCGATCCAAGCTCATTGCAGTGGTCAGATCTGCTGGTGCCTGAAATTCCACGTCCATGTAGAGACGTTTATGGAGTCCTGCCGTAAAGATGGGCACCTGTTGTGTAGGAAGAACTGAGGGAGTGCGGGTCAGGCGGACCTGAAACTGTTCGAGGTACTCATCGATCGGTCCAGTCTGCCGGAGAGAGATGAGACCCCCCAACGTATTGCTGTGGAGGGGTGGGCCGAAGCGGAGGGTGCAGTTCACTTTGAAATTTTCCCAAGATAGGAGTGGTTTCTCCCATTGCAGTTGGGAAAACCAAAGTTGCGCGGGGCCCGTCAGGTGAAAGGCGGCGGCCACTCCTCCAGCGGTGCGCTGGGCAAAGCGCAACGAGAGAGTCAGGCGTCTTCATGGCCGTCGAGAGTCCAGCGACAAGTATCGTGATGAGACCCCAAGGTTGGCCAACTGGAGGAGCTCGTTGCCTGTTGGGTATTGTTTGTGGAGGGGAGGGCGTTGTTGGGCCGAAGCGGAGGTTTTATATCCCCAATTATGCACAGTTCATTTTGACGAATTAATTTTGCCCCTTTTGTTTTATTTTATTTGATTATTTGTGTGGATTTGAGTAACTTTGAAATTTTGGTTTTGTTTTATGGGCCAGTGGGCAAGATAGGCTATCTTTATATGCTGGCTGTGTTGATTTCTCCCATTGCTGTGTTTGGTGACTGGAGTTGTTAAAAAACAAAGTTGCACCTGGAGCGATGTTTTGGGATATTGCCGCTTAGCCGCCACAGGTCGATCTGCATCTTCTCCCGCATTGCCTTTCCGTCGGCGGCAATATTGAGCCACTCCTCCCAAGCCAAGTTAGGTGCGCTGGTGGGCAAAGAACTGCCGACGACTCTGCTGGATCAGCTAGGGCTTGCTGTGTCTGCTTCCTCCTGCTTCTCCCAGTTGAGAGAGCCAGGATAAGGGGTCTTCATGGTCATCGAATATTAAGGGCAGAAAAGGGGGAAAGTCCAGCGACAAGTATCGTGACACCCTGTTGCCCTCGTTAACGTTTTCTGATTTTCGATGGTTTGAGCAACGATAAATTATTTGCAATTTTATTGTAACGCCCCTAGCCGATCCAACGTGACAACGTCACGGCTCCGCTCTAGGCGACGCTACTGGGCTGCAGCCCAAGCACCCCAACCCCTCTCCAGTAGCTCAATTGGTGATGAGAAGTGAAGGAACTCCATAGTTAAGCGTGCTTGGGCGAGAGTAGTACTGGTATGGGTGACCTCCTGGGAAGTCCCCGTACAACCAAACTTAACTGTCGAGTTCGCTTATCCAAGGGAGGCTGTGACCACCAACAACCCGCCAGAGTGCTGGAGAGGGGTTGGGGTGCTTGGGCTGCAGCCCGGTAGTGTCGCCTAGAGCGGAGCCGTGACGTTGTCACGTTGGATCGGCTAGGGGCGTTACAATACGATCCTTAATTTTGAAGAGCCCAGGATTTGGGTCTCTACAGGAGCTTGGAGAGAGACTCAAAAATTTGCTAGAGGGAGGGTTGCTCGACCATTGCGTGGGACTAAATTTGTGGATTGTCTCCGTTGGAGGGAATGGAGTAAAGAGGGACCGGCGGAGGAAGTAGCCCAGTAGAGGCAGCGAGCAAGGAGCTCTCGTCAATGGAGGAGCCGAGAAGGATGCGCTGGGGAGTAGGGATGGCGGCGAGCGGCCTGGGCAAGGCCGGTCGGGGCAGCAGAGGCTGGGCGGAGCAGGTTTGGACTGGGCCGATCGGGCCTGAGCAGTCTGGTGCGGAGCCCCCCTCACTGTTGGAGCTCAGTCAGAGCTGTGCTATTCGGGCTGGAGGAGGTCAGGGCGGAGCCGGGAAAGGTCGGGCAGAGCTTGGTTGCTTCGGTTCGGGCCAGAGCAGGTCGGGCGGAGCTGGCGGTGTAGAAGGCGGTAGATCCGGAGTTTCGGCAGTGGGGAGGAGAGTTCCCTCTGATACCAAGTTGTTACGTGCCCTAGATCGAGAGCGCGTGCACGGGGGAAGAGGAGGGAAGTCCTTGAGGGAGGCGGAAGATGAGCTCCAACGAGCTATGGCAGCGGCAGCGGCGGCGGCTTACGCCATGTGAACGGCGGGGCGAACTTGCGGAAATCGCGAGGATCGCGATTTAGGAGCCGGCTAGGGCACCGTGTGGCGGACCGTGAGTTAGGAGAGAAAGTTAGAGAGATATAGGAATTAGAGAGATGAATGAGAGAAAATAAAAAAAACATGTTGCTTGCTTGGTTCCTTGGTTCACCCCACTTGGGCATTACTAGTCATAACCCAAATGAGCCCTCCTTGGGCTTAGACACGGAGGATCAAAATATGCGCATAATAAAAATAGAAAATAAAACTAAATAAGGGTCGGCGATATATGCGACCGAGGCGGGACCAAAGCGGGACCGTAACACAAACATTATTTACCCAACTTGGAACTAATCCATCTGCTTTCGTTTGTTGGCCTTATTGAGCATCTTCTGTTATGTTTGGTGCTAGTGAAATTTCAAGTGGCGCAAGATCTTATCACGGTCATGGAGCTGTGTCCTCCACATGGCATTTCCTAGCATGTGTTGTACTATATTGTGGGGCACCCGACCATAAACCCACTAAAATGGAGTTGTACTTATGTATAATGGAGGTGTTGTAGGAAAATTTCACCAACTCAGTTATTTTCCCCAGTCTCATGGGCGATCTAACGTAAAACATTTGAGATGTCTCTATGCAACAGTTCAGGGCCTCAGGCTGCCTGGCAGTCTGTGGATGGTATGTTGTGCTCATTTGAAGTTGTGTGCCATGAAGTTTAAACAACTTATACCCAAAATGTACTCATGAAGATTAGGGCATGGTCACTCTTGATCGATCAAGAAAACCCATGCAAGCACATCACTTCATGGATGAATGGAAAACCCATGCAAGCACATCACTTCATGGATGAATGTCTTGGAAACTGTAGAGACTGCGAACGGATGGTGGATCGATCCACCACAATTAGAATACAATCATATTCGGAAATTTCAGAATGCATGGCGAAGAGTGAGATAATTTCAGTGGATTTCCATTGGGAGGCAATGATAGTGAATATCGGGCATGCATCTTGGTTGGCTCTAAAACTCCCAAAAATGGGTTGTAGGTCCATATCGCATGGTACTTGCCACATGCGAGACTTGCTAGGTTATAATCGCAAGCGTTTCTGACTCGAACATGCAGGAAAGAGTGTTGGTGGTCTTCCTGGACTTGTCAGACCTAAATTGAATCGTGAAGTCATAACCTAAGAGTTTGCCTATCTAGACGTATTGTGCTAGTGTCGACATCTTTTGTCTCAGGAGATACTACATATTATGATGGTTTGCGTGCACTGTAAAATGTTGGCCCAGTATATTTGCCAATGTTGAACTGCAAAAATGAGTGTCATTAACTTGTTTTTGTAAGCGAGCCGAGAGCTGACTGTAATGCCTGACTCACAATATCAGAGGTATTATCCATTTTGGTTCTACCAAACCCAAGCTAAGCTGAACCACACAGTTTTATTTTTTTTCACAAGTGGATTCCCAGGAGGTCGCCCGTCTCAAAACTTCTCACACCAGCACATGCTTAATTTTGGAGTTTTCAACACAACTCATCACTTTCTTTGAAAATACGTCTTTGATATTTGAGGTTCTAAATTATTACTTTAGTCTCGTAATTTTTGCTCCAATTTTGATGTGTGATTCACCTCCTTTCTTACCTTAAGAAGTCTGTCATCCTAGAAGCTTGTCAGGAGTTGTCTTTCTCTAGGTTTCTCCGCCCAAAGGGCACTCTCCGCTCTCATCGTATATTTGAGATATTATACAGACCTTGGTCGAGGAATGCTGAAGTATGTGATCAGGAGACCACTTTGAATGAGATGCCAGTCCTAGACTGATTACACTCTATGAAGAAATCTTGGAGAAGTCAGGCATGGCAAACACAGGTGTTGCCACCAACACTTGTTGTAGTGTGGTGAAGGTTGTTGCTTCCTCTGGAGGCCAGCGGAAGGCTGTGTTAGGAGTCTTTCTGAGGGTCGTTAGTGACTTGCCAACATGCGTTTCTCTCTGATGAAACAACTCAATATCTTGTAAGGATGTGGAATCCTCATACGTCCCGCAAGGATCATGATGGCAATCATTATAAAACTTCCACCACGGTATCTGAATTCTTTGAAATACTGTATGCGGAGATAATACGGACCGAATAAAAAAATTCTCATTAGTCACATGCACATTTCTTAGGATTGACAGATTGAGTGTTGTTGGATTGTCTCCAATATGGCTACCAGACAGAGCCAATGGTCCTTTCTTGTCAGTCTGTAAACAAGCATTTCATCAAAAAATATGGCATACTTATGGTGCACATGACAGAGGATGTCGTTCATCATACATTGTAAGTTGGCATCCGTGTTGCTAAGTCCAAATGGTCTAAGCATGAACATAATGTCTGTCATAAGTGCGGCACGTAGTCTTGGGAATGCCCTATGCACTGATGTGAATTTGGTGGTAGTCAAAACATATGTTTAGCTTGAAGAAGTAAGTGGTGCCACAGAGGCTCGTTGAGAAACATCGGAATCATTGGAATCAGATACTTATCTGCCACCATAGCTATGTTCAGTTCCCTAAAAGCGCCAATTGGTGTATTTTTGCACACCTACGAGACTCGAGACCGGGCTAGTACCAGGACAAGTCAATCTAATTTTGAGCATTCTGGCAACCATGCATTCAGTTTATCTTTCTGATGTAGCCATACCAATATGAGCAGACATATATCGTCTGCACTCCTCTGCAAAGCCGTATATGGTGGATGGTAGACTTTGTGCAGGGAGGTTGTGGGGTTCCTCAAAGACTTGAGAGTAGGTTTCCGAAATTTATGACAGTTGTGGAGAAGGGGAGACCCCAGATTGGCCAAATCTTTGCGGAAGGAGGCAAAGACATGCCATAATAAAACCCAAAAAATCCACTAAGTGGGTCTTCAACAGAGCTCGGTGAAAGACCTCCATGCTTTGGAGGGAGGCATCTCTCACCAGGATGTGTGACCGGCCCCCCAGTTGATGTACTTCGACATGTGGACCTAATTGACATTAACATCTTGTTACGGCACTCGACACGCCAGACCCACTTTGGGGCCGCACATACCAGCGCCGCCGTCCGACCGAGGCCGCATGATTTGACTCTCATGATATCGTCGCAATTCTTGTACTTTTCATTTCAGTATTTCTATTTCAATTTTTATCTCACGTGTAGTAAGCCCAAGTGAGGGGCACGAACTTTTTAACATTTTGGGTTCTGATGTGGGTGGCCTATATGGTCCGATTTTGGAATGAGAAAAGGAAAGCAAAAACTATTCTAAGAATTTCTCGCTCTCTCTCTCTCTAAACTCTACCTCTCCCTCCCTAGCCGAGCGAAAAATCCCGCGGAACCCTAAGGGGCGGACATCGCGCCGACCCTGCGTGCAGCCAACGGACCGTCTCCGCGCCTCCTTCTACCGCTCGCTCCTCTCTTCTTCCCCTCCCTTCCTTCTTCCTCTCCTCCTCTTCCTCCTCTTCTCTCGCTATTCTCACCATCGCACCACCCAGTTCTACAACGGGTTCCTCCGAACCTCGTAGATCTTCATCCTCCTCCGGCCCCATCACCCGATCTAGGTTGGGGGGTCATATCAACTTGGTATCAGAGGGATCCACCGGCTTCGCCTTACCTGGCTCCTACCGCGCCGCCCTTGCAGGCCGCCACTGTCCGGCCCTACCCCATCCGCCCGCCAGAGCGACCGCCGGGCTGCTACCGTTCCCACCATCTCTCCCTCTTCCCATGGCTGACGACAACCCTACGATCGGCCAACTCATGGAGATGTTTCAAGTCATGTTCGCTGCGCAAAATGAAAAGATGGATGCTCTCAATGCGCGTCTCGATACCGTCCATGGCGTTTCCCCTCCGCTGCCGCCCGCGACATCTCCATCTGAGAGTCTCATGGACTCGCATCTCCCACACAGCGACTCTCACTCGGGCAACCGCTTCGTCCGCAACGAGGGGCGTGAAGACCCCTTATCTTGGCTAACGCGCTTCAATTTCTTCTTTGCCACCCAACACACTTCGGAAGAGGACCGTGTTGGCATCGTCTCTTTCCACCTACTAGGCCCAGCACAACTATGGGTCACACAGCTCCTGCGGGAGCATCCCGCCACTTTGTAGGACGAATTCCGGACAGCCTGCTCCCTCCGCTTTGGATCAGCCATGCAAGGCGATCCTCTAGGCGCACTCATCGCTCTCAAGTACACCGGATCCATGGAATCCTATCTAGAGCAATTTCAGCTGCTGCTCTCACGCGCCACTACTGTCTTACCCTCCCAACAAGTGCCACTTTTCACTGCCGGCCTGCCCGATCGGCTACGCTGGGATGTCGAATTTCAGAAACCTCCAGACCTGTTGGCCGCTATGAACCTCGTCCGTGCTTTCGACCGACGCCTCGCCTTGGATCGTCCGCCTTCGCTTCGCCCTTGACCCTTCCCATCAGTTTCCCCCGCTCCGCCGTCAGATGGGGCACATCCCCTGCGACTTACTTTTCGGCATCGCTTGACACACCCGAAGATGGCGGCCCGTCGAGAGAAGGGCCTATGTTTCAATTGTGATGAGTTATACACACCCAGCCACCGGTGCAAACCTATTTTTTGGTTGGAAGTGGATGATCCAACGGAGGACGACGACGATGGATTCGACGACTCGGGCATGCCCCATTTGTCCCTTCATGCCTTGGTTGGGCCGCAAGGGAGCTGCACCATACAGCTTTATGTGACCCTTATGGGTACATCTCTTCTTGCTCTTCTTTACACGGTGAGTACCCACAACTTCATATGCAAGGACCGGACCCTCCAACTTCATCTTCCATATGTGACGAGCAGCCACGTCCGAGTGGCAGTGGCCAACGGCCAGCAGCTGCAGTGTTTGGGGGTTTGCCGGCACGTGACCTTCGAGGTCTAGGGCTCTTCCTTTCAGACCGACCTCTTTCTGATTGACCTTCGGGGTTTTGACCTTGTGCTGGGCGTTCGTTGGCTACGTACATTGGGGCCCCTCACGTGGGATTTTGACCGCATGACCATCTCTTGGCGAGAGGGCTCTCGTGTGATCCACTGGCAGGGCCAAGCGCCAACACAGTCCCCGTCCTCCTTTTTAGTCCACACAGAGCCGTGGGAACTTCCTACACCGTCATCGGGGGACTCTCCGACGGATCTTGCTACGCTTCTTCAGTCATTTCCCGAGCTTTTCAGCCCCCGTTTGGACCTTCCACCGCGCAGGCGACAGGACCATCGCATATGCCTCCTGCCTAGGGCGGCTCAAGTGGTGGTGAGACCATATCGCTACCCCTACCTCCAGAAGGACGAGATCGAACGTCAGTGTGATCTTCTCCTCCAGCAGGGTCTCATCAGACGCAGTCTCTCCTTTTTTCTCTCAGGTATTGTTGGTGCACAAGGACAACACTTGGCGCATGTGTGTGGACTACCGCGCCCTCAATGCAATAACAGTCAAAGACAAATTTCCGATTCCGGTCGTCGAGGAGCTCCTGGATGAGTTACACGGAGCACGTTTTTTCTCCAAATTAGATCTATTTTCCGGGTATCATCAAGTCCGCATGACAGAGGCGGATGTGGAGAAAACGGCGTTCCGGACACACCATGGCCACTTCGAGTTTTTGGTCATGTCATTCGGCCTCACCAACACACCCTCTACCTTTCAAGTTTTGATGAATGAGGTATTCCAACCCTTTCTCCGCAAGTCCGTTCTAGTTTTCTTTGACGATATTTTGGTGTATAGTAAGACTTGGGCGGAGCACTTATGTCATCTTCGAGTCGTACTCAGCGTGGCCCACGCGCAGCACTTGGTCCTCAAGCCGTCCAAGTGCTATTTTGGGCAGAGCTCGATCACTTATTTGGGACACGTGGAGGATCACTCGGGGGTTTCGGCCGACCCGGTCAAGCTGGAGGGTGTGGCGTCATGGCCGCTACCGCAGGACATCACCGGTCTCCGGGGTTTTCTTGGCCTCACGGGATACTACCGCCACTTCATCCGCGACTACGGCGACATCGCCGCCCCTCCTCAGCCTGCTGCGGAAGAGTGCTTTTGTGTGGACAGATGCGGCGACATAGGCGTTCCACTCTCTTTAGGCGGCTTTGCTTTCCGCCCCTGTGCTTCGCCTTCCGGACTTCACGCTGCCCTTTCTCGTCGAGTGCGACGCGTCCGGTGTGGGCTATGGTGCAGTACTAAAACAGGAGGGCCACCCCATCGCCTATTTCAGCCGTGAGACGGCCAACCACCATCGGAAGTTATCGGCATACGAGCAAGAGCTCATTGGGCTCGCCAAGGCGGTTCAACATTGGAGGCCATACTTATGGGGCCGCTCCTTCATCATTCAGACCGATCATTTCAGCCTCAAGTACCTTCTGGAGCAGCGGCTCACTACCGCGCCACAACAGCGGTGGGTCAGCAAGTTACTCGGTTTTGACTTTCAGGTGGAACATAAGGCGGGCTCTCTCAACCGCGCTGCCGACGCACTATCCCGCCGGGACACTACGGTGGGCGTCACCCTTTGTGTCATCTCTTTTCCCATGGTCGATCTCCTCTCCTTGCTTCGTCCAGAGATTCATGCTTCCCCAAGTTTGACCGAGCTACTTCGTCGGGTGGATCAGGGCCTCACTGATACTCAATGGACCACCCGTCAGGGGTTGATCTACTACTGGGAGTGCTTGTACGTGGATGCGGCTTCGCCACTCATCCTTTCCATCTTGGACGACGTTCAATCCCGTAGACACGAGGATGTCCACCGTACTCTCCAGCGTTTGCGCACAGAGTTCTGTTGGAAGGGCATGCGTCGTCATGTCCACGAATTCATCTCCGCATGTGCCGTATGTCAACAGAACAAGGAGGACCACCTTCCTCCGGCTGGCTTACTTCAACCCCTACCAGTTCCCTCGCAGATTTTGGCGGATCTCTCTATGGATTTTGTGGAAGGGCTGCCCTCAGTTCGCGGAAAAAGCATTTTGATGGTGGTTGTGGATCGTTTCTCCAAGGGGGCCCATTTCCTTCCCTTGACACGGCCGCTCGTTGCAGAACACATGGCCCAGGTATTCTTTCAGGAGATATTTCGATTGCACGGCATGCCGGAGACGCTTGTCTCGGACCGGGATCGGATCTTCACCAGTCGTTTTTGGAAGGAACTCTTCTCCCTCAGTGACACCAAGCTAGCTTTTTCCTCAGCATATCACCCCCAGTCGGATGGCCAGACCGAAGTGGTCAACCGTACACTCGAGATGTACTTACGGTGCGCGACGGGCGATCATCCACGGGATTGGCCTCGTTGGCTACCTTGGGTAGAATATTGTTACAATACGGCGTATCATACAGCTCTGCAGACCACGCCTTTTCGTCTCATTTATAGTCGTGATCCTCCCTGCCTGTTATCTTACACGTGGGGCACAACTCATCTGACTGCCTTGGATCGCGAATTGGAAGATCAAGGTGCTTTACTACAGACCGCCCGAATTCGCCTCCTCCAGGCTCAACAGCGCATGGAGGCTACGTATAATCGGGGGCATCACGACCTCACACTCGCCGTGGGAGATTGTGTTTGGGTGCGGCGTCACCCTTTCCGTCAAGCCACCGTCACTCGACCGTCCTCCAACAAATTGGGGCTCAAGTTCTTTGGCCCTTTTCCCGTCGTCGAGCGCATTGGCGAAGTGGCATATCGCCTAGACCTTCCTCCAGACGCCCGGATTCATGATGTCTTCCACATTTCCCAGTTGAAGCCGTTTGTCGGCCCTCCACCGTCCGCCCCCTTGGTTAGCATCCCACAACAGCTTGAGGACAAGCTGTCTTCGATCGAGGGCGGTGATGTTACGACACTCGACACACCAGATCCACTTTGGGGCCGCACATACCAGCGTCGTCATCTGACCGAGGCCGCATGATTTGACTCTCATGATATCGTCGCAATTCTTGTACTTTTCATTTCAGTATTTCTATTTCAGTTTTTATCTCACGTGTAGTAAGCCCAAGTGAGGGGCACAAACTTTTTAACATTTTGGGTTCTGATGTGGGTGACCTATATGGTCCGGTTTTGGAATGAGAAAAGGCAAGCAAAAACTATTCTAAGAATTTCTATCTCTCTCTCTCTAAACTCTCCCTCTCCCTCCCTAGCCGAGCAAAAAATCCCGCGGAACCCTAAGGGGCGGACATCGCGCTGACCCTGCGTGTAGCCGACAGACCGTCTCTGCGCCCCCTTCTACCGCTCGCTCCTCTCTTCTTCCCCTCCCTTCCTTCTTCCTATCTTCCTCTTCCTCCTCTTCTCTCGCCATTCTCACCATAGCACCACCCGGTTCTACGACGGGTTTCTCCGAACCTCGCAGATCTTCATCCTCCTCCGGACCCATCATCCGATCTAGATCGGAGGGTCATATCACATCTCCTAGCATTTTCAACCATGTTATGCCCAAAATGTCATCAATACCCCCCTAAGGTAAAGGTGTAGAAGTCTGTCGTGACACAATATTTCCCAATTGGAGTGGCAGGAAGCCCTCCACGGCTGCCTCTGCCATAATATGCTCTAAAGTGAGTGTCAAATTTGCAACCGTGATTTCGTCCTCATCATCCCAATAATAAATATAGTTCTTTCAATGGGTAGTCAATACTCACGAGTGAGGGGGTGTGATGCGCAAGCCTTTACTTTGTAGATCGTTATCCTCCTGATTTAATAGATGATATGTAGCAGCAGTCATGGTGGGTGAGGGAAAAATGTTAGTTTGGTTGGGTGGGGGGTAGTGGGGGGTAGTTTGGACAGTAGGTGTCAGTGGGCTTGGATGTGTGGATGATACGACCCAACTGGGCGCTGCCCGCAGGCACTGGGCTGCTCGCAGGGCTATCTCACCCAGGATCCATAGCCAGCCCCAGCCGGTCGTATCAGGTCCGCGGACCATACACCCCAACCCTTCTCCCATGGGGCCACAGGCTTCTCACCACGTGATCCATAGCTGCACGCGGCAGGCTGCTCACCGTGTGATCCATAGCTGTGCCCGTAAGGCGGGTTGTTGAGGCGAGGTCTCGATCCCTCCACCTCCTAGATAAGATACGCTTCCGCGGAACTCTCATCGCCAACTGAGCGGCTCAGTTGGTGATGAGAGTTCCGCAGAAGCGTATCTTATCTAGGAGGTGGAGGGATCGAGCCCTCGCCTCAACAACCCGCCTTACGGGCGCAGCTATGGATCACACGGTGAGCAGCCTGCCGCGTGCAACTATGGATCACGTGGTGAGCAGCCTGTGGCCCCATGAGAGAAGGGTTTGGGTGTATGGTCCGCGGACCTGATACGATCGGCTGGGGCTGGCTATGGATCCTGAGTGAGATAGCCCTGCGAGCAGCCCAGTGCCTGCGGGCCGCACCCAGTTGGGTCGTATCAGTGGATTGGAGTGGGGGGGGGGGGTCAGGGGCATAAGAGAGGGTTGATGATGAGAAGCAGATGCGGTTAGAGGTCTTGACGGTAAAGTACGCGTCAACCAACCGAGAGACATCCTTGACATCTGAAATATCAATCAGGGTGGTGTCTTTAGATGGGGGAACAAATGTGATTGCATCCATGAAAAAGCACAAGTACTGGTGTGGTGGGGGGTAGTTAAGGGACATTGTTGACAAACTTGATAAATTTATCAATGTATTGTCGAATTGAGTTAGAGCGATTTGAGATAGGCTTGAAATTGAAATTTTTGACTCGAACTCGGCTCGAATACGAAATCGATTTCGAGTCGATTCGGCTCGAAATTGAATCAAGTTGGCTCGAAATTGAGCAATTTGTCTTTATTCCTAGTTTGCTCAAAAATAAATTGGGCAACATCTAAATTTATCAAATGAAACACTTAATGTCTTCGTTCTTTTTTTAGATTTAAATTATAGTATTTTTAATTTTAAAATAAGAATATATTAATAAACACATAATTTTTTTTAATCAATTTGAGATGATTCGAATTATATTTCGAGCTATTTAGGGCTGGCTCGAAATCAAATTCAAGTAAAATTCAATCGATTCAAATTGAGTCTAATCAATTTTAACTGATTCTGATTCGACTTAATATTCGAGCGATTTCTACAGTGGAGAGGCACCGATGTAAAGCGTAGCCCGCCATCTTGAGATGCATGGCTGAAACCTTTTGTTGCTTGTTTTTATCATGCGGACTGGTCGGTTGGCTTGAATGCAAGAAGGGTCGCCAGATAGCACGAGTGGTGAGCATACTTGACAAAAAATATGCATAGTCGTGATGCCATAACGAACCAAGGCTACCAGTCGGTGACTGTTGCATTCCTAGACACAGGCAATAGGGGCTCTAGATGTCGGAACGGGCGTTGGGTGAGTGTTAGACGATGAATGAGCTTTGTTGCAAGCATCGAGGTAGATTAAGCAGATGGCTACTTATTGCTAGTCTCATCGAACATTGAGAAGATGTGAAAGCATAAATTTAGATCCCACAAATTGTGCAAGTAAAATGATTAAGTCGGACCAATGTTAGCTCTTTGGAATTTCTAGGGTTTCTTATAAGAAAAAAATTGGAAGAAGGAAAAAAATCATTCTTGGCTGGCCCAAGACTTCAGAGTTCATGCACCAAGACATCCTCAACGCATGTAAGGAAGTATTTAAGCTCATCCCAGGGCATTATCGTAAATATGCGTAAATAGAAAAAGTGTGATAATTTAAATGCGAAAAAAAAAGAAGATAACGGATGTTTCCTTATGTGTTGTCGCTCGGCGGTGAGTCGGTGACTGTGAGGCCTACTTGTAAGAAGCCCACCAAATACTTGTCGTGACCTCATCATCGTGTCTGTCACCGCCCTCCTCCTTAACACCATAAGTTTGCTCGCTGCTCTCGGGTGCACGGGATTCACTCTTTGTCAACAGACCTACCTCGCTCGACCATGACTCGCTCGGACAAAGGCATGATTGCTCGGCCTCTTCTCGATGGGACAAATTTGGTGCCTTTGGCCGAGCGAGACATGATCAAGCGAGGTAGGTCTGTCGACCACTAGCAAAGCCTGTGCATCAGAGAGCAGCGAGCACGGGCGTTGCATGGGATTCATACGGGCAAAGGCCGCTTGGATGCGGGCGATGTCCACCCTAGAGCATCGATCATGGGGAAAGTCCGTGTGAAAATGCTCGTTATATATAAAAAACTTATCTATTGAACAATATATCATATAACCTGCATCTCTTTTTGCCTCTCAACAAGGAATGCACCCGCTCTTATAAAAATGAGCTCACCAAAAATGGCTCAATCCTTTAGTATTAGATTGCAGTTGTTAACAAAATGTAAATTGAGAAATGTTAAAAGTTAGTCGGACGGCAATGAAGTGCAGGCGTTGGTGATAACAAAGTTTCCAAAAGATTAACACATTTCGATGATTACATTTTGAACTAGAGGCACAACAGCCAAATGCGCATTCAACTCCGGGTAATTACTCTATAGGGTTCGGTCGCAATACAATGTGTTTGGCTAGATTTGTAAATATGAAATTTGCAGTTGTTATCACAGTACGAACTCTGTCTGGAAATGATCATGAATGAAATCTTATCCTTCTTCTAGCTTAAACTTCTTATAATCTTCCCTCTTTCTTCTTCCCTCTCCTCAATTCTTCTGATGCGCTCCTAATCCTGGAAGATTTAAGTGTACTAAACAGACAATGGAGAGCTTATACAATAATATTGGTATTGAATTCTATTGAAGGAAACATCTAAAGGCTCATTTAATCACTTAGCTAGAAAGTTTAGTCTCATATCTTGAATGAGACATTCTCTCCTCTTCCCCCTTCTTATGTGTACTCATACATTCTCCATCCTGTAAGTTTTCCACATGGTACTAAAGGTAAAAAAGTCCTTTATGTTGAAAGTTTTTTTTCCTGACCGTTGCCTTCTCTCCTCTTTTTTTCTATCTGCCTCTACCTCTCTCGTGGCTTCCACTTTCTCTTCGTTTCTCTCTTACCACGACTCACTCATCTCTAACCGTCACTCCTTCCGCGGCCTGCTGTTCCTGTTACTTCAAACCTTCCACCACTCCTTCCCACACCAATCCCACCAAACCCGCATCTCCTTCCCACAACACTCCCACCCTAACCACCTCTCTTAGTGTTTATACTCGCCGTACTCCTTCGTCTCCTACCCTACGGGAGATGCCCTCCTCTGATGATATTTTGCAGGCTGCTGATCCGACAACTGGTTCTACTGTACACTCGATGGTGAATTATGTCTCCTTCCACCGCCTCTCTCCAGAACTTCGCCAATTTGCTCTTTCTTTCTCCTCTATTACCATCCCCACTTCTGTGCTGGAGGCTCTCTAACATATGGGATGGCGGGCGGCTATGGACGAGGAAATGTTTGTTCTTTGGGCGAACCACACTTGGGATCTTGTCTCTCTTCCTTCTGGACAGACTTCTGTGAATTGTAAGTGAGTATTTGCCATCAAACATGGTCCGGACGGGACGGTTCAACGTTTGAAATCTCGTCTGGTAGCTCGTGGTTTTACTCAACAACGAGGTCTAGATTATGATGAGACCTTTTCTCCAGTCGTCAAACTCAATACTGTTCATGTGTTGATCTCTCTCGTTGTTCATCAACACTGGCCGTTGCACCAATTGGATGTCAAAAATATCTTTTGGAATGACGAATTGCAGGAGATCGTCTATATGCAACAACCTCCCAGATTTGAGAGCACGGGGGAGTCTCGTGTCTGTTGTCTGAAGAAGTTAATTTATGGTCTCAAACAGTCGCCTCGGGCATGGTTTGACAAATTCAGTCAGACGGTTAGTGTTGTTGGGTTCCCTCTGTGTTCAGCCGACTTCTCGTTATTCACTCATCATCGTCCAACCGACACAATGATTCTCTTGGTGTATGTTGATGATATTCTGATTACGGGAGACGATCTTACAGGAATACATATGATCAAACAACATCTGGCGACTGTGTTTCAAACAAAGGACCTGAGAAGCTTTCGTTATTTTCTTGATCTCGAGATGGCTCGACGACCTGATGGGCTTGTGTTATCTCAAAGAAAGTACTGTCTTGACTTTCTTCATGATGCGGACTACTCTGGATGCAAACCTGCCGACACTCCTATGGATATTAATCACAAGTTATGCACTCATTCCTCAGACTCTGATTTGCTCTTTCCGAATCCAGAGTACTATTGTCGTCTTGTGGGAAAGCTGATATATCTTACTATTACGAGACCTGATATATCATTTGTTGTTGGAGTTGTCAGTCGATTCATGCATGAGCCACATATCTCTCATCTTCAGGCATTTGAGTGCATTCTTCGATACTTGAAGACTGCTCCTAAACAAGAACTTATATACAAACCTTCTCAGTCTCCCTTATCTCTGAGTGCATATTCTGACACTGATTATGCTGGTTCATTAAATGATCGTCGTTCCACAAGTAGATGTTGTATTTATTTTGGGGGACATCTCATTACTTGGCGTAGCAAGAAACAGTCTGTACTTTCTTGCTCATCTGCAGAGGCCGAGTATCGTTCAATGACAGTTGTTGTGTGAGAGCTTACATCTCTTGAGGGTCTCCTTCATGATTTAGGATTCAAGCTTCCTCACCAGCTACCCTATTTTGCGACAGTCAAGCTGCCATACACATTGCGAAGAATCTTGTTTTCCATGAACGAACGAAACGCATTGAAGTTGATTGTCATTTCATTAGGGAGAAGGTTCAATTGAAGAAGATAGAGTTAATGCATGTTCTCGTTGTTGAACAAGTTGCAGACATCCTGACCAAGGCCTTACCCCGACCTCTGTACTATCGGTTCTTGTCCAAGCTTGGTGCCTACGATTTGTACGCTTCAGCTTACCGGGGAGTGTTGAAGGAAACATGTAAAGGACCTTTAGTAAAAGTCCATTTAGTCACTTAGCTAAAAAGTTTAGTCTCACATCTTGAATGAGACATTCTCTCCTCTTCCTCTTTCTATGTATTTGTACTCATACATTGATATTTTTTATTTTTTTACATGAAATATATGAGAATTTTCTCTGTCCTGTAAGTTTTCCACAAATTCCAATTAGAAAATAGATCAGTAGAAGGAAAGAAGGAGATAGAGTTGCTCTAAGAGCTTAGCTCTGAACGGAACAACCCTCTTCTTCACCACACAACCTCACAATTACATCATTATCCCTCCCTGACTCCCCCAACAGCTATTTATAGAAGAACCAAGGGAAAACAGCTCACGGGCTAACCACACCATGCTTATTAAAAAGCTACATATAACCACCGTTTAATTTGGTTTCCCCCTAAACATTGAACCGGGTTCAACCCCACCAATACCAGGGACACATCATCTTCTCTCTTATAAGTTTCTGCTCCTGTTCTTAGTAACAGGATCCCTGTTACCATTTGGTGCTCTTGTCTATCCTAAACCTCATTCACTGTGACTTTCCGATCGCACAAGAATCTAAGATCTCCAACAACTGATCCTCGACTTCAAAGAAGATCCATTCTATGAAAATTGCTTTGGGAAATCCAATAACTATTCTAGCAGGCAAAACCGACGATATCTGAACACTATACACCCATATCAAAGACAAAATGTTTTCCCGTTTATTATATTTTCAAACTATTCTTTTTGCAGGTTTGTTCAAGATTTAGAACACGTCTCAGAATGGTGACCACACCCAATCTTTAAAGGCAAGCCTCAGACACCCATTGATGCCCCTATTCCCACCTCAGGCAGGTGATATTCTTGAACCATCATCGCAGGCGTCTATCCGATCAGATATTGCTACCCCAGTTATCATCCTCTCAGGTCCAAAATACAAATTCACCGATGGTATCTCTAAACCTGCGTCCTCCGTTTCCAAGTCCATTACATCCATCACCTGACACAACACTAGATAAAGTCTGCACTTTTCATCAGGTGATCCCACCGGTTGGTTGTTCCCGTTCAAGATAGGTTAATCTTGACATCAATTCATTTAGAAAATCTAGCTTCACATAGGTGTCAAGGGTAACTTAATGATGGCCTATGTAAGGACAGATTCATTTATGTAAGCTTTGAAGAAACGTTTCAGAACCTCAGATTATGATGACCCAGTAGGTAAAATGACCAAATTAAGCGTAAACTGCTATGGTTTTGAAGTACCAAGCCTCTTTAGAAAAGTTTCCACTCGAGTCCGGACTGAAATCCCGTATTAATGATTAGAAGAACTGATAGTATCAAAGGAAGCTAGCCTCAAAGGCCCAGTCCCACCTCCCATGTCACCCGATTAAAAACAAATGCACATTAGCATTCAAAAATTCTACATGTAAGGACATGTTGAGAGTACAATCCTACAATGAAGAACTAGTAAGCCTTATACACTTAGGGTGCGTTTGGGTAAGCTTATTGCCTCCGGTGCGGCAGCCTAAAAACAGAGTTTTGCTCATAAGTTGTGTTTGGGAATCAAAAGCTCAAAAACGGAGTTTTAAATTATCCGCTACTTTATACTACGCCTCCACCGCGGTTATTATCTCCAGTCGAATCGCGCCGCTGCTCCCGTGCTGATCCCGTGCTGCTCCCGTGCCCTAGATTCCTTTCCAATCGCGCCGCTGCTCCCGCCCGCTCCCTGCTCGCCGCTCGCCCGCTGCTCGCCCGCCCGCTCCTCTCCTCCCGCTACTTTATACTACTCCTCCACTTACAATCAATTAATTTTATGTTAGATGCATAGCTTCTAAGGTGGTACTAGAGCAAGTTTGTCCCAACGAAAGCACTAAATTTAACGATTAAAATGCGTGGTTACAATCACGACGGGTGGAATCCTTTGAGAATGCTCCTAATGGAGAAGAAGGGATCAATGGGGAAGCCACAGGGAGAGAGACATCATAAGGCAGAGGAATATTGAAGAAGATGAAAGGGAAAGAGACTAGAACTAAGAGGAATAAAAGACCCAACATTCATTCATATCCCCAATTACAACTTGTTGGAATTATCAAGTCAATGTCGGTCTTGTAGTGTCTTTATGTATTTGAGGTTTAATCTCGCACCGCCTATCGGTGTTATGTATCTTGTTGTAACTCATTTATTGTTTCTAACTGGATGAATTATCAAGCATTTCTTTTCTCTACTATTCAACATGGTATCAGATCCAAACAATTCCTCCGATGCATAACCCTAATTTTTTTTCCCCGTGAGCTACAAATTTCTGTCTCATCCTCACTCGAGTCCCGTCCCCGTCCTGCGTTGCTGCTAGGGCTCCCGTCGAGCACATATGTTCTCGTTCCCGTCGACGGAATCGTCATTTGATTCCATCGACGGGAGCGGCCGCCCATTCCTTCGTTTATCCCACTGCTTCCCATCGTGCCCGTTGCTGAACGATCCCGTCATTCCTATCGCAGCTCGTGACCGCTGATCCCCTCGACGAAGCTCTCTGCTAATTTATCGTTGTGCTCTTCTGTTGATCCAGGCGTCGAAAACGACGGTGGAATCCTGTTCTTCATCGCGGCCCCTCTCTGCGTCTTCTTCCCGCTCTCCTGATGCGCCTGATGTTTCCTCTGTCTGTGTCTTCTTTCGACTAAACCAACCATTCCTCCTCCAGCTTCGTGCGTCAGCTGTTCTCCTCCCGACTGCTACTCTGACATCCATGCCCCTCGATGACTACTTCCTGCTTCCTGTCTCGTTTCGTGCTGCTGCTCTGGACGATGATCCATCTCGCTGCTTCTCTGCTCTCGTGGATGATGTTTCTCTTTGTGATGGGCTCCCTTTTCCTGCTCGCCTCTACTTGAGTCTTTTTTTGCTTGCTACTGCTTAAGCACTATGCTCGCAGCTGTTTGAGCCTTCTGCTCGTCGTTGGCTTGTGCTCGTGCTTTGCTCGCTGCATCTGGGATCGTGATCTTGCCGACAACTGTTCTCCATTGCAGTTTTATGTTATGTTGAGTGTGTGTGTTGTGTTTGGTCTTGTCTTAATGTTATGCCTTCTTGCATGTGTTATCCACGTGAACCCATGAGGGGGAGTGTCGAGATGAAGACGACTCAGATGATCTTTCCCAACAATTTCGCCTTTATTCCACACGGCCTTTAGGCTTATGTCATATGTGTCTCCCCATGAATTCTTTCGATTGGTCGTGTGTTGGGACACGAGTACACGACTGATGTTGTTTGTTTTAATCTCAGCAGGTCGGGCCTGGAGCAGCAGCGAGCGCGCGCCGGGTTCGGGAAGGGGGCAGCAGCGAGCGCCGGGTTCGGGAAGGGGAAATAGGGTTTCGAAATGATCCGCGGGCTGTTTTAAGGGTTCCGTGGGATCGTGGAATCGTGTTTAGGATCGCAATTCTAGCGATTCCACGATCCGGATCGCGATCCCGCGTGAGCGTAACTTGATTTCGATCCGGGTTCAGATCCGGATCGAAATATAGAATCGGGATCGTAGGATCGTACGATCCTACGATCCGGATCGCGATCCTGACAACATTGGACACGACTGATGTTGTTTGTTTTAATCTCAGCAGGTTGTGTCGTGTGGGACCGTATTGTGCGGGACTGTGTCGTGTGGGAGGGCCCTTTGCGTGGATTATCCTTGATGGATTATCCCCGAGGATCCCGACGGATTATCCCCGGTTGCCCGATTGATGATTTGCTCAACATCTTTCGTTTTCTTTCGCATGTTGTGTGTGTAGGTGATGTTGGTTGACCGGTTTCCAACGAGTCCACTTCGTGTGTGGGTCCTGCGTCGTGTGTGGGTCTGCGTCGTGTGTAGCTATGTCCCTGGCTTGATTTCTTGGTTTGGAATTCCCCCCGGCGGCTTGTCTGATGTTTTGTCCCGCATTGTCTACCTCCATTGCGGTTATTTGAGCTGAAGGGTCCCCCCCTTTCAGCTTGCAAGAGAGTGTTGGAATTATCGAGTCAATGTCGGTCTTGTATTGTCTTTATGTGTTTGAGGTTTAGTCTCGCACCGCTTATCAGTGTTATGTATCTTGTTGTAACTCATGTATATTGCGCCTAAGTGGATGAATTAAGTATCAAGCATTTTTTTCTCTACTATTCAACACAACCCATTAGACTTTATGGGTCTGTTTGACAAATCAGTCTGGTGGCACGCCGGGGAGGAGAGAGGAAACGGCCGGGGTGAACGGTGAAACGGTGCTTGCCCGGCCAGCGATAAAACGCCTGGCTCCCACCCTTTCACGCTGGCCGTTTTCAAAGGGAACGCGCGAGTAGCATCCCAAACAGGTTCCGCCGTTCCGTTCCCGCCGGAACGGCGCCCCGCCGGTTTGTCAAACAAAGCCTAATTGTAGTCTTTATGCACAATACAATATCTAAACATGACTTAGTACCACTCCCACATGTCTTTATTTGTAGTCTTTATGTATAGGGAGTACATTTGTAATTAGATAGTATTAAGTTGTAACAGTCCCACCCCCACATCATCCAATTAGACGAGTCAATATTTTAGAATCCCTGGGGTATTGTGTTGAAAATGTAGTCCCACATTTGGGAGGTCATGTAGTCTTAAATACTTGGCCTCGTTTGGTGGTGGGGCGGATCCCGCGCGGTCGCAACCGATGCACGTTTGGCGTGGTCATGGCCGATGCACGTTTGGCGGGGTTGTGGCCGTTTGGCGGATCGTGGTGGTGCGGCGGGATCCACCCCGCCCTATATTTTCTGCGGATTCCCGTGGATTCCATCCACGCCGTGGCAACCGCGGTGGCGGTTGCCTCCCGTGCGGATTTCATCCACGGGAATAGGCTGTGCGAAACTAGCCCTTAATGTGTTAAGTGTTTTTCTAACTTGACAGTCATTTGATACGCCTGAATAGAACAACACAATCGTATTTTGAAATAAACAAATCATTTATTTATTTTTATTAAATGCTAGTCTTTTCCCAAAGGACAAAATCAAATAGAAAGTGTAGGATGTTTTAACCTTGGTTATCAGCAGCAAAGCAGAGTGCTAACTGACAATGAATATTACTTCGAGAAAATCATTGTTTTGCCATCCCTGACAAAAATAATTACAACTTACATATTATTTTTCAACAAATTGTGGTCGCCATATTCTCAAATAATTTTACTATTTTTAGATTATACACAAGTTCTAGGCTTAGTTTGGCATGGCGGTGGCGGTCGTAAACACATGAGTTAAACTGTCATTCGTTGACAAACGTCTAACAAACTTGATCGGTTTAAACATAAAAGTGGATGAAAGTAGTTACTTAGGTATGCATTAAAGAATGACAGTTTAACCCCTCATGTTCACGACCGCCACCACTGTGCCTAAACGAAGCCCTAATTTGATATCAAAGCATTCAGTAAAAACAAAACAAACACATTTCTACTTTCTTATATTCAATTTCTCGCTTACACAACAGGAGGCGGCCTTTGCACAGCTGAAAACTTGGCAAAGTGCAGCTATAGCAGTTGTGTTCTTCCTCAGCCCAGCTATTGGATTGCAGGCTATGGTGATTCTGATGATAGTCGCTCTCTGCATAGCAATGGCTGGCTTTCTGTTCCTTACTCTACGGGTTGAGAAATCCTCTGCTGAAATTCATTGACTGCTATTTCACCTCAGGCTAGCCATTTCCGTGGATCATTCGCCTCGGGTTAGCTATTTCGGAGCATTATTCGCCTCTGATTAGCTATTTCGGAGCATCATTTTCACCGGGTTAGCTATTTCCGAACTCGAGAATTAGTGTTTTATGGTGTGGCAAAGTAGATCATGGTTTGAGAATAATCATTTGACTATTTTCTATTGTTTTGTGCCTGGCTTACTATTGTTATTTTGTGTTTATATGGGAGCAATTTGTTATCATGGTAGTGGACCAGTCAATATATTTATTTACCTCTTCTGTTATTTAATGTATTTACATAGATTTTTTAGGGTAGTTTAGTCATTAGAACTATTGGATCCTGATTTGTTTGTGAAGGGAGGCTGCCAAATCAATAATGATCCTAGGTTGGTTCCCTTGAAAAATAATTTGAGCCTGATTGTTTTTGATTTTGATTCAAATTTGATGTGATTTAGGCTTTGTTTGATTAGACTGAAGGATACTGGGCGTGAGGAGACGGGGCCTGATCGAGTTGGATGGGGGACGCTGTCGATCAAAACAAAGGTTTTTTTCTTCGTTTTCCATGGTCGGCTGGAGGAAACGCGGCAAACACCGCTGCCAGGCATTTGGTTACCTGCTGTGCGATGACGTTTGCCGCAAACGGCGAGTGCAAACGCCGCGCCAAACAAAGCCTTAGATTTCAACGCGTCTTTTAAGGAATTTGAGAAAGAAATAAAACGTGGAATGTTAAATTATTACATAATTTCAGTTGAGATAAACTCGGATATTTGATTTCAAGATGGGCCTAGGGTTTCATTGGGAGACTTCTATCATTTTGCAACAAGGGTTTTTATTTTTATGCACTTGACTTCTTCACCTAGCAGTATGAAATTAATGGAGAAACTCATGCGCATGGCTCTCAATTCGAAGGCTCTCATTTGGAGACTTCTGAAACAATCTTTGGTAGGAATGCTACAAGAAAGTTTCTCCTGTTCAAATTCTATGTCATGAACGCAGTGATTATGAACCGCCGTCCAATCTCACCTAAGGAACTCCATTCACTTTTATGATCAAAACGAGTTTTTGTTTCTTGATGGCGGTGATAACCATTGTCTTGACAAACACAAATTCTAGACGACAGTGTTTTTGTAAAAACTCACGCCAAACGGAACCTTAGACAGAGTCTAAGGTAACAATGGTCACTCTCATGATAAATAGAGTCTAAGATAAGCTTTGGTAACAATCATTGTTAGTGTGAAAATATACACTCACAATCAAAGTGACCCTAGCATGTGGGTCGAATCACTTGTAGCTTATGTCAAAATACGCATTGTTGGTAAGTTTTGAGTTGTAAAGATTCATGAGGATACCATAGATGTCATTACTCGTCCTCATATAGGAATCTCAAGAATTTGTGATTCTCGAGGAAATGGTACCAAGTAAATAAAGATTAATATCTCATGAGTATTAAGCATAAAAACAAATTTTGATGATCATAATATAATTTTAAGTTTGTGGATTCGCTAATAGTTTTTGTTTTGTGATCATAGATAAGTTATGAGGGTTAGGATTCTGTTTGATCGTCATAATTAGAATTGGGGAATTGAAATTCAGTTTAATTTTTAATCACATGAATTCAATTCGGTGATTGACATGAATTTCAATTCGGTTGTTCGGTTGGATATCATAATTCAATCACATGAATTGGAATTGAAATTGGAATTAGAGAGTTTTGTTGTTTGGTTGCGGCCTTGTGGGATATTAGTAAAATTGAAAATTAAATCCTCATTAGGCTAGCAACATAGCAACAAAAATATTTTAAACAAAGTTGAAAATATCTCTAGCAATTTGTTCACATGTAGCCAACATAATAATCTTTTGTTATCAGATAATCAAGCGAACATAACAAATAAAAAAAACTTATGAAATGGGGCATACAATTACAGCAGAGAAGAAGAAGAATAAGTGGATTACCAAGAAGAAGATGAGTATTCAAAAGAAGATACAACAACGCGTCAACAATGGGAGGGAGAGGCAGAGCCAAGGGTTTCGTGTGATTTCACACATTCCGATCCAAATAGAAAAAACTGAGGGAGAGGCAAGACATAGGGTTTTGTGCCGTTTCACATATTTCAATCATATCTCTAAAGTCGTAATTGTAAGGCTTGTAGCTCTTGCAGTAGAAGCATTGAACTTAATTGAGATCTACTTGTTTGAAAATGTCTTGTAATTCGTCGTCCTAGACCTTTTTCTCATGTAATTTTTCATTCATGATATGTTTCATGATATGTTTCATGTTGTTGTTCCTCTTGATGACTTCTCCCATGCGTAGTTTGTCTATTTGAACCTCCTCTGGAACTGCCTTGCCCTCCATAGTAACCACTTCGTCGTTCCTCTCCAAGTTACCAACTTGCTTGTAGTGCTTGCTCTAAATTTTCATCTTGACTTTTGTTTTGATTCATTCTTAGCTCATGTGCATGAGGTGATTTGTGGTTTTCATCAATAGCAATAGTGGAAAGATTTTTTGATTCTTCTATTGCTATGGAAATATAATAAAATTTAGGAGCCAAGGCATAGGGGGTTTCCAATATTCTAACATCATTTAATGTTTCTCCATTTCTTTTTTAGAGTTTCAAACTTAGCTTATAAGGCTTGAAGGAGTAACATTTTTTAACTTTATATACTCCTTGAATTTTTTTCCAAGCTTACATTAACGACTTCACACAAAAAATTTCAAATGAGAACTCATCTACACATTCATTGAGAAAACATAGAGCCTTTTTGTTATTTAGCTTATTTTAGTTTATTCTTTTGAGTTTTGAGTATTGTTCACAATTGCTTTTATTATCGGCATCTCTTGTTCAACATAGTCTGCTTTAATTATACCCCATAAATCGTGTGAGCTAAGCAAGGCTTTCATTGAATACTCCAATTATCATGTTTGGCTCATCAACTTTGAAATTTGAGGATAAAACAAATTTGCAACTTCTTTTTTGGATTCTTAAGGTACTTAACATGTGCGTCTTCTCGAGATATTTATGCATGGCGGGTTTGTTAGGAATTCTTGATGATGATTGACGCCAACAAACATAGCTATTCATTTCTCGAGCAACCCTTCATCTACGTTTTACAACCTTGCTCAAATATGAATTTGATGGATTGAAAAAAAAAAGTAGACACCTTGTGTTACAATAACTCATAACTTCTCTTAATTCTTATTTTCTTCACCTTGTGTTACAATTAAAGGTTTCATACAATTTATAGGTGTGAAAGAACATTCTTGAAAGTGCTCTAAAATCTTCCTGACACAATTTTTAAAGACTTTTTATACAAGAATATTCAACATTTATGTTTTATAATTAGCTTAAATATCAATGTACAAATTTCCTAAGAAATTATTTTCTGGGGCATTCTAGAAAGATTCAAAAGAAAAACAAAGTTGATATTCAATAATAATCTCATGCAAAAATAATGGACATTTTAAATATTTAATATATAAGCTTGATATTAATCAACATAAACAAGTTGTGATGTGGTCGTCCACAGCTGGACTCATCCCCATCCAACAGTGTTCGGGAGGGGGATAAAGTGCGACCATGCACTTTACGGTAAAGTGCGGTCACACACTTTACGGTAAAGTGCGGAAATACAACGATCAACGTGGATATCCACAGATATCTCAAAGTGCTTTGAGATATCTGTGGATATCCACGTTGATCGTTGTATTCCCGCACTTTACCGTAAAGTGTGTGACCGCACTTTAGCGCCCCCCCCCCCCCCCCCCCCCCCACCACATGTGGATGGTGGCTAACCCCATGACAAACTCTACTCCCAAACCGACATACCCGGAGTGCAGACCTCAGTAATTAGATCCTATCCGACTATAGCTAACCTTTGCTATCACTCAACACACATCACACAATGATCTCGCAAACACCTAGGGTGAGGTGTAATTCACCTTCCTGGAGGTATTATTGCACCCTAGTAAATGCTTCCATTAACTCTTGGTCAGTGCTCTACTAATCTCATAATCATCACCTACTTCAAAATTGTTGCCTAAAACTGCAAAGTGTTGCCAAAATATTGAAAACTATTGTCATAGGGGTATTGCCTATACACGTGTTATCAAAGGTCTAAGACACCAATTTTCATACCTTTAGGTAACACTATACAAAAACTGTTGTCTAAACTCTTAGAATAGAAGAGTTTTTTTGTCGACCTATTGCAACATTTGAGAAATGTTGACTTATATTGTTACATTTAAAAACTATTGTCAAAAGTTACAAAGGCAACACTTAAAAATTATTGTCATAAAGCTGAGACATTTAAAAAATATATTATATACTAAATTTACAACTGATTCTTTTTTAATATTTATCAATGAACTCACACTTGAATTTAAATCAATATCCTAACAAAACAAAAAATACTAAATTATATTTGACTAAATAAAAACATAAACGACTTCACCAAATATACAAATCATCAGCATATTGCTTCATTTAGAACCCTGGACAAAAAAGTACATCGTTAATTCCACTTTCCTTTCCATTACAACCCACTTCCATTGGAGGCTGAAGACAAGTATCAATGAATATTTACAATTTCATTTGAAAAGTAAAATATGCTAGTAGGGAAGCTATCTATTTTTGGATTTAGTTTTCATTTAAATCCAAAATGGATGTAAAGATCGACATTGATATTGTAACTTTCACTTTTGTCAATAGTTGTTTGACCTATAGTTTATAACATCGAAGCCAAGCAGCAAAACAAGTGCACACATACAGGAGAGAAATTCAACATGCTATAAAAATAGCAGTATCAAAAGATGTTGGCCTAGTCTTTTTGCAAGAAGGATCTTTCTCTATTGAATCCTTTACAATGGAATCTTTGAAAGTCAAGAGTTGTTACTCACCTAGAAGAGGGGTGAATAGGTGTTTTACTTAGTTGAGTTTCTTGAGTTTTTCTTAGATGAGCACAATGATAAAGTAAAATAGAATAGTAAGCCACAACACAACACACATCACATCACACAACACAGATTTATTGTGGTTTCCCAAGAATGAGTACATTCACTTTCCCCATTCATCCATCTAGCAGAGAGCTAGCTTAGGCTAAACTTCTCCTCAGATCCTCAGATCTTACAACTCAGGAACACAAGTTACCTACCTCAGACCTTAACACAGGTCTTACAACTCAAATCTTCCACAGATCTACACGTTAGGCTCAACTCAAGCCCTACAACTCAGACTTTCCACAAGGCCTACAACTCAGGCTTCACAAGCCCTACAATTCAGACTTTACAAGACCTACAACTCAATCTCAATCAGCAGATATCTACACTCAGATCTGTTACAGATCATACAACTGAGATTCACAAAGGAATCCTATAAAAAAATATAATACAAATTTGACTCAACACCCTAGAGCTCGAGTCTTCAGGTAGAAGCACACAACAGTCTTCTTCTTTTTGCTTGATCAGCACTTGAAACAATCTTCTTGGAATGACCTGGGATTGATCAAGAGTACTTGTATGAGAGAAGAGATCTTCAGAAGTAATGTTGTTAAAGTAAGATCAGGAAGAACCTTTCTCTGGATCTTGTAGTGTGAAAAATGGATTCTTTTGAATGTATGAACACTGCTCAACACTTTCACAGAACTTGGAGTAAAGATTTTCTCAGGGTTTCTTGTAAAACTTGGCAAAGAACTTCTCAAATTTTCAAGTCCCCCTTATATACTGGACTTGGTCAGCAGAGAGAATAAGGACTAAAATAGTATTTTTTTTCCAACAGCTAGACAATCCTCCTTAGGCAAATTCTGAATTAAAATTACCCAAACGACTATTTTTATTTGACTTAAGGAAGGATTACAGAAAAGGAAACATTCTTGCTTGAATTATTCAATCGGCTAGTAAGTACTTTATGCAACAATACAGAAATGGAATCTTCACAGGCTGGCAAGATCTGTCTAATGAAGAATTTTGAAATCTGAAAATATTCTCCGATGAATGAGTATAATTCTCCCCACTGGAAATCCCTGAATATATGCAACAAATCCCATCTATTAATTTAATTTAAATTATCTGCATAATTTGTGCCTTAAATCAAGGATGTAGTCATTGTGTCACACGTCGGACTGGTGAAAATAATTCTAAGTGATCATAACATAATGCTATAGACAAGGTATAATGTCCCTCATGATTTTTTATGTAGTCATCTTAAAACACATTAAAGTCGTATAAGGAAACTCTTGACACTTTATCCAATTCAGCATGTGGAAAAGTTCCGTCACAATGCAATCAATGCAGTCGATGCAGTTGAATTTTTTCGTAGTCATGAAGTCGATGCAGTCGAATTTTTCTTTAGCCATGAAGTCGATACAGTCGAACTTTTCCTTAATTATGAGATCGATGCAGTTGAACTTTTCCTTAACCATGAAGTCGATATAGTTGAACTTTTCCTTAACCATGAAGTCGATGCAGTCGAACTTTTCCTTAACCATGAAGTCGATGCAGTTGAACTTTTCCTTAACCATGAAGTCGATACAGTCGAACTTTTCCTTAACCATGAAGTCTATGCAGTCGAACTTTTCCTTAACCATGAAGTCGATGTAATCGAATTTTTCTATAGAATTTTGCCTATGCACCTGATATTTTACTTAACCAAATTTTTGTTTCTGCCTCTGATTTCTTTTGTCCTTAGTGGCTTTCTATTTGATAGTGACATGCCTAATATATGATTAGGACATAGGTCAACATGAGTTTTGCTCCTTGAGGGATTACAAGGGCAAAACCCTATTTGGGTGATCATGTGTCTAACAATATATTAGTCATGCACTCTTGTTATACCTGTCAGACCAAAACTCAAATAGCCATCAAATACAAGATATATCTTGTCATCTTGAGGTCTTGTTCAAATCAGGAATCTTGTGGACAATATTCCCAACAATCTCCCCCTATTTGAAGAAGTCAGAACCTCATATGACAATAACCATAGATATATAAAAATAAACTATGGCAAATTTGAACAGAGAAGCAATTCAGATTTATATTAACTAGATTAAAAATAGTGGAAATTACATTAAGTTAATCAGGATAAAAACATCACAAAAACATCAGTTAGGTCATTTCATGGTTCTCGACACTTTAGAAATCTTCTCCTTCAGTCTTTCTCTTCTGCCTGTCAAAATATCTCAGTGGCTTTGGAATGTATCTAGGAGGAGGAGGACCATTTGGATTTTTCTTCTATGAATTCTCCTCCTTGTCTCCTGATCTTCATGCTTTTTTCATTCCACTAAATTCTAGTATCTGGAGATATTGATTCCATGCTTGCCAAAATTGTTCCAAGTGTAGAGAATGATATTGTTGGATATGGGACTCCAATGTTCATATCCTAACATATTTTGAATTTCAATTCTTCTTCTCTGCCTTGCTTCCATGATCTCATCCTAGACTTGATCAATCCTCCTCCGCCTGGAAGATGATTCTCCTTGCTCTGTTGTTGGAGTGAGATTGCATCCTTCCTAAGCTTCTTCATAACCTTCTGGAGGGAAGTAACCATATTTTGCAGCTAGGTCTGAATCAGGAATGATAGGCCGATGAAAGTAGTTTATTGGGTCCAAACCCAATGCTTCTTTGAGTGTGTTTGTAGTCCAAATGGCCTGCTGGGAATAGTGATGGGTAATGTCCTTCTCCCCTTTCTGAGTTCTTCAATTATTTCTTTGCAGATGGCCTCCTAGGCTTCACCAATCCTACATTTCAGGATGTTTACTCCAACTACTATTGTGTTCTTGGTTTGCAATAGATGTTCATCTAGCAATTGGTTGCAAGAGTCCATCCTTTCCATGATTGTCATCATGTTGTCATCCATTCTTGCATTTGTTGACAGAAATGCCTGATATAAGTTCTGTCCAGTGACATCTTGGTTGTCTATGACAGCTTGAATGTCCTGATTTGTCATGTCATTTTGTCTTACTGTGAAGTCCATAACATTTGTTACTTTCATGAAGAATTGGAAAGTTTGAGTATTCAGATGATGCATTTTAATTTCAACTACTTTTATTTTCTCATTTATCTCTATCCTCAAACCTTGAACTGTCTTTTCAACAAAAATTTTTATACTCCTTTGAGTATCCATCATTTTCTACAACTGAGCCAAGAAAGAACTAGGTTCTTCAGTAGGTTGGACAATTGGGGCTGGTGGCTCAACCTCAGCAACTCTCTGAGAGGTACCCGCATGACGCTCATAATACTCATATAGACAGTCAGGAGTAGACTACTGTGAAGTTCCTATAATGGGGTCTTGGACCCTCAAGCACACTCTTTCCTTTCCATAACACTAGCTCCTGGCCAGTAGGGTTGAACTCTATGGAGCTGTCTTCAGTATGATGTACTATTGTAGTGAAAGTCAGAACTTGGCAAACCACTTTCTCTACCTCTTCCATGGTAATATTTCCCTGGACTGAGTCATCCATATTAGACTCCCCCTGAATATCCTCAGTGAATTCAACAATTTCAATTTGTTGGATAGAAACCTTAGGAGCAGGCTCCCCCTCAATTTTACCTATCAGGTAGAAGTGTTGAAGACTTCCTCCTTCCACCACTTCAGTGTGAAGTGTGGAGGCTTCCTAGATTTCTGTAACAGTGAATTGAGGAGCAAGTTCCTCATGAACTTCTCCTTGGACCAACTCAATAATTCCTTGGTCATGAAGTTCTTGGTGAACTTCTCCCAGCTCAAGTCTTCCCTGATCAGCCACACCGCTGGATTCCTCCATAGGGGTTATGCCTTCAAGATCTTCTGGGATCACTGGTGCAGAGATTTCAGGGTGATGCTCCCCTGTATGCTCCCCCTCAACTTGACTGGAGGATGGAACTAAGCTTTCAGCAGGTTGTACCTTCTTCAGCCTTCTTCTCTTAGCAGTCGCTTTCCCTTTAGTGCTAGATTCAACTTTCTCCTTTTCCTTCTTCTCCTCTCCCCGGGAGAGTCTAGAGCTTGCTCCTCCCTTTTAAAGTTTAGGAAAAGGTTTAACCCACCTCTCTATGGTTCTGTAGCCCATTTTCTTCAGATAGTGGAGAGGGACGTCAGGAGCATCATCTGGCCTATCTCCTAGGCTCTTGGCTAAGTACAGAGAAATAATTCTCCCCATGTTGGGGGCATCCATGCATGCTCTCAACTTCCTAAGAACTAGATTGCTCCAATCAGTTGTCCTGGTAAGAATGACAGTACTTATTATCCCGAACATTTCCTTGGAAATTCTGTCGTGAGACCCGGGCTTGCATAACAGAGCTCTTCTTATTATGTTAGCCAAAAGTTTTCCTGGTGCATTCATATCACTTTTCTCCAGTGAAAAATATTCCTTTCCAGAGTAATCACACCATGCCAGGGCTGCAGCAATGTCCTCCTTGGTGATTTCTTCCTCCTCTTCACCTTCTTGAAGGGTGGGAAGTCCTAAGAGACGCCTTATGCTCTGTGCTGTGATTCTAAGGCGGTGATTGAGCACTGAGGCTTTGATGTTAGAGCCTAAACTGCTTACCTCAGCATTCTTGAAAAATTTCTCTTTTGTAGTTGGTATTATTCTTGTCGATTCTGATAAAATTACCTCTAAGCCTGTTGCGCTTAAGAGGAATATCATATTCTAAATGTCTTTCAAATTGGTTCTGAATCCGCCCTTGATGATTTCACTGCCAGTGTTTATTCCAACGAACTCTCCTTGGGCGCCATTGACGAAGCTATGGTTAGAAGGAGAGAGGCTTTTCTTTGTCGAGGCGGGAGTGGAGTGTGAGAATGATGGTGCCAACATTTGGGTTTTTAGAGCCTATTTAACTTAAGGTTCCCACTATTTCTAATTTTATTAATATTAGTAGAATTTCGAATGGTGCATACCTATTTAAGGAATAAAATTTATAGAAATAAGGTGCTAATACCCTTTTGATTAAATTTTCTTTATTGTTTCCCGTATAGCCACACATTCTTTCATATTCAGTCTTTCTGCATGCATCTTGGTTAAAACCCTAAATTCTTCTGGTACACCAAAGAATAATAATAAAAGAAATATAGAACATATCATCTAGTGGAGTGGCTAGGCATTGAATTCATTCAAGATTCAACATGTCTAGTTCAATTTTAAAGAATTTGAACTTCTCTTCATTCAGAGGCTTAGTAAATATGTCTACCATTTGCTAATTAATAGAGACAAACTCAAGATATATATATTTTTTTACATGCTCTTTGATGAAGTGATACCTTATCTCAATGTATTTGGTCCTGCTATGAGACCAACAACTTCCAGCTAAAATATATTCTGACTCTGTTGTTGATATGACCACACTTATCTTCTTCTTACTGCTCTAGGAAATAAGCCTTCTTATAAGGAACTGACATGTTCTAGAAGCTCTTTTCATGTCTTCCTTACATCTTGCAAAGTTTGCATCTGAAAAGTTTGTTAGCTTAAAATCATTACTCCTATGGTACCATAAGCCAAGATTAGGTTTACACTTTAGGTATCATAGAATCCTCTTAATTGAGATATAATAAGATTCCTTAGGGTTCACTTGATACCGAGCACAAACACATGTGGAAAATATGATGTTTGGTCTACTGGAATTTAGGTAAAGCAGAGACCCAATTAAACATCTATACATTGTTTCATTAAAAAGTTTCCCTTTTTCATCTTTGTCTAGAGATATATTGGAGCGCATTAAAGTCATCGTAGAGGATGAACTTGTAACATCCCGACTTTTATTGGGTCACTGGAACCCTAATGGGACCAATAAAAGTGACCTGAACCTCTACCCATGACCCCGTGGAGGCAACCATAGGCAAGGTATAGAGCTAGGGAACTCTGTTTTGAGTTCTGTCAGTTCATGTGAGCTCGTATAGCCAATACGAGTGCGTTGGAACTCGTTCCATAGAATTTTGAGATCATATGGTGGATATGGCCGCTTCTCGTAGAACGTCGTGAAAACGAGATTTTTGAATATCGAGCTTGAGAACTCTGATTTGAGTTCCTTCAGTTCATGTGGCTCGTATAGTCAATACAAGTGCATTGGAACTCGTTCCGTATAATTTCGAGGTCATATGGTGGATATGGTCGTTCCTCGTAGAACGTTGCGAAAATGAAATTTTTGGATATTGACATAGAGAACTATGATTTGAGTTCTGTCAGTTCCTATGACTTTGTATAGTCGATATGAACGCATCGAAACTCGTTGCGTCGCAATTTGAAGCCTAACGATGATTATGAGCATTTTGACCATCTTAGCGCGCCGCGACGCGCAGATTTTGAATATTTAGCAAACAAACTCCGATACGACATTGGTCAGTGACATTGGATTTGTATGGTCAATACGAAGTCAAGAAAACTCGTTCAAGTCAGTTTCAGTGACGGGTGGTCAATTCGTGGCCAAATCAAGCACATTCGTGCACCGAAAAGCGTGCGCACACCAATTGTGACACGACACCCCATCTTTGACATGACCCTCGGTAACTTGGACCTATTTTGACTTTGATCCTATGGGGACACCCACCCGTGGTTGACTTTTGGTCAAACCCTCCCTAAAAAGCTCATTTCTCTCTCCATCCCTCTCTCCTTAATAAGCTCACCATGGGCTCAATATTTTTGCCATAATTGGGCCATTGTGGCTGCCTTGTTAGCCAATAAGAGCATCTAAAGCCCAAAGCCTTCTGTCTCCTCCCCTCTCTCTCTCTCTTCCTCTCTTTCCATTGGATAAAACCACTTCTTCTCACATGTCTATTAGCAAAGCCTAGGTCCTAGGTGGTACTAGCCTCCTTTCAGAGGATGTCAGTTGTCCCTATAGTTGGGAGAAGCTTGGCCACATCTCCTCCATGGGAATTTAGTCCCACACCGATAGAAGGAAGAGTGGGGCTCCTCCCCCCCTATAAAATGGACCCCCTTGCCTCAGAGGAATGCACTCCTCTCCCCAAGCTCAAACGAGCCACCACCACCACTGCTGGAGCTCTGCATCGCCGAAGAAATCTCAGTCGAGCTCCACCGCCACCTCCACCACCATTAATGGCGGATCTCGCCGGAAGCCCCGAAGGCCCTGAATTCAGGTGGAAACTTTCTCCTCTCCTTCCTCCCTATCTTCTAGACACATGCGAGCTCCGGCGGCCGGAACGTCGCCGCCGTCACCCATCCCTTCCATTCAAAAAAATGAGAGAGCTTCGATGATGGCCGTCGGTGATAGGCCGCCGGACCACTGCCGGAGGGAGAGCCCGCCACCGGAGAGTTGGCCGGGGCGGAGCCATGGCTGGCCAGCGGCCGGCCGGCGGCTGAGAAGGCACGTGATGGGCGGTTGCGGTACAGGTTCGTGAAGGAGATGATAAAATAAAATAAAATATATATTATAATTATTATAATATTATAATTGACACTTTATTTTCTGGAGACTAATCTAGGCTCCTAGAAAAAAGGTTTTAAACATGAAAATTATTCTCATTAATGAGGGCAGTCTGCACAAAAATTTTAGAAATTTTTGGAATTAATTTGATATTTTTAAAAGCCTAAATAAGAATTATTTGGCCAATTTGGAGGCCCAAAATTGCTCGGAAAATTTTGGAAAAATTACTAGGCTATTTTTAGGCCCTCTTAAAGATTGTATTAAATTTTGGGAATCTTGGAATAAAAATTGAAGATTTTCCAAATTCTTGGAGCTTTGGGTCGCGCTCGGAAATTTATGCGCCCAAATTCTTCGAAAATGAAAATCGAAGTGCGCGACCACCTTATATGTTGAATATTAAGTTCAATTGATTAATCGACGAGAGTTATCGAGGCAAGATTTTCCAGCTCTAAGTATTTTGAGATTTTTGCGAAACCACCAAGCGCTTCGTTCTTAAAATAACTCGTGGGCATTTTTGGTGAACTCGAAAGATGAAAGTATGAGCTTCGAGTAATATAATCCCCAACCTCATTTCTGATAAAGAATTTCCCTCATGTGTTGGAAACGATTTTTGAGGTTGAAATTCGAGGAAAAATGTGCCCTCTGACGAGATTCTTGGATTCGATCCGACGTAAGCAACCGAGTTGATATTTATTCTCGGATAAATAATAAAAATGTAACTCATAATAAGCTCCCCTTGATCCGATTAAGTCTTGATTAAAAAGGGCGTAACTAAATTATTATTGGATCTTAATAATTGGTGAAACCCAAAGAAACCTCATGATAATGGAGATGAATTTGAACTAGACCTCCTGAGAACGAAGATGGAACTGAACTAAACCTCTTGAGAACAGAGATGGAACTGAACATACCTCCTGAGAACAGAGAAGGAACTGAACATACCTCACAAGAACGAAGAAGAAACTGAAAATGCCTCCTGAGAACGGAGATGGAACTGAAGCCTCCTGAATGGAGCGATTGAACTAACAACCATTTTCTTTATGCTTATTCCAGTCTTGCACTAGTCCAGTTCCTTTATTTATTTCATTTCAGTACTTTTGATTCAGTTATACTCCAGTCTCGTACTGGTCAAGTTCAATTCAGTACTTTCATTTCAGTTCTACTCCAGTCCCGTACTGGTCAAGTTCAATTCAGTACTTTCATTTCAGTTCTACTCCAGTCTCGTACTGGTCAAGTTCAATTCAGTACTTTCAATTCAGTTCTACTACAGTCCCGTACTGGTCAAGTTCAATTCAGTATTCTCATTTCAGTTTTACTCCAGTCCTGTACTGGTCAAGTTCAATTCAGTACTTTCAATTCAGTTCTACTCTAGTCCCGTACTGGTCAAGTTCAATTCAGTACTTTCATTTCAGTTCTACTCCAGTCTCATACTGGTCAAGTTCAATTCAGTACTTTTGTTGCAGTACTACTCCAGTTTCGTACTAGTCATATTTCATTCCAGCGCTCTAATTATGCAGCTTATATTACCAGAAGCTTTAATTACCGTATTTTCATTACTGCAATTTACTATTATAAGAACGGCTCCTGCTCTGACGAGCAGCCATCTATTAAGGTCGAGCCTTAGTTGGAGATAACCAGAGTTGAGGTGTTCCTCCAGATTTAGCCCGAAATAAAGTGCTCACATGCTCCTTGTCAAAAGTTGAGCTGAGCATTACTGCCCGAAAATTGAAGCATAGTAGGGCAAGCCACCACAGACCCGGTGCATAATAGCAAAATTGACTGTTTGATTGCTTATAAATTACTTGCGGTGAATTGTGGCGGGTCAGTCCCTTCCGCGGACCGTTCGTACTGGTGCAAAAAGGTCGACGACTCAAGGTACCACGGGTGACTGGCCGTTATGTTTTTCCCGTAGAGTTTTCCTCCTCTGGTCGGCCAAAATGTTTTATCGCCGGATGTCACTCACATCCAATAGTATACGGGGTTGTACGTTGGGACCTGGGGCTGTGCAATACGACCACCCACATAAGTGGCAGGATTGGCCACTATCACCGACGACCACATCAGTGAGGCCCGCGGGGCTCGCTACCCTGCTAGAATAGAAGCGGTCCATACTATGCTGATATAGGGTGTTATGCGCGGCTGTGAATGCATGTGATGTGTACGCGGCTGTGAATGTCCGCGATGTGTACGCGGCTGTGAATGCATGCGATATGTACACGGCTAGGAATGCCTACGATGTTTGCACGTGTTGTGAATACCTATTATGCCATTGTGTTAGTGCCGCCTAAATTATAACAGGTGTATATTGTTGCTCTAGTCCAGTTATACCATACTTCACCTCTTTTTGGTTGCTCCTAGCTTAATTATTAAATGTTATGCTAACCCTCTCTTGTTTCGGCTATCTTATTTTGTTGGTTGCGTGCGCTCGTCCCCATGATAAGGATCCGGGGAGGAGATTTGATTCCACTTAGCTCTGTAACTAACAGTTATTTAAATAACAATTCACATGAGATGGAGCACCGTAGCAACCAGCTGCTGCAGGACGATACACCAGCTGATAGGACTACCCGAGCAGAGGCACCCCCATCTTCTCTAGAGTTTCGAGACATGAGTACTAGCAAACAGAGTTGTGAGAGAGCGTGAGAAGTTATATGTAGAACTTGTACAACATGCGGGTTTATATAAGAACATAGGTTATGACTCTAGTACTCATGTAAATATATATGATATTATATATATTTGATAGTGTTTTCCTGTTAATGCTTCCGCAAATCTCTAATGTGTTGTGAATGTTGTGATTCTAGCCGAGCAAGACGGCCAACTAGTGCTTAGATAGGGTGGATCGTTACCCATAGAAAGCACTAGATGGACGTCTTGGGCAAGTAAGATCCCCTCCGGCCCGACCCGGGGAAAAGGTTGGGGGGCTTACAAATGGATCAGAGCGATCACGATCCGTCCTTGTGGAGAAGTCTCAGGATCCCTCCGTCCCTCGCTTCGTTCTTTGGTTTGGGATGAACCATGCAGCAGAAACCTGGTAGACCCTAGTGTAGAGGCTTAGGGATTCTAGACCATGTGATAGCACACCCGCACACCTTTATTTTCACTCTGTTAGTCTTTTGCAAATATCCCCTACTTTTGCAAAATACTGACACTTGTTTTCATGTTACTTCTCGAGACATACTGGAGTCTAGTAATGGGAGATCCTCCTCCAAGGGATATTTCCTTGCTACCCCACCTCCAGACCCAGTTACCCCTACAGCTGTTCCGTTTGCCAACACCAATTTGGGGAAAACATTGACAGCTATCCTGGCGACCTTCCGGACAGCCTTGGCACAACCACCACAGCAGTTGGTGGTGCCCACTGACCTACTGACGACCTTTTGGGGGCTAAGGCCTCCCACCTTCAGATGCACGGAGAATGTCATACAGACAGAAGACTGGGTTGAGCGCATAGAGTTGTTGGTAGGAATGATGTGCCCGACAGTAGCTGCAGTGTCACTAGTGGTGACCTTGTTAGAGGGATAAGCTAGAGACTGGTGGAGAGCGGCCAGCCGCTCGACGTTCAGAGGATGACCGTTGAGCACTATCCTGTGGGGTAATTTCATAGGCTGGCCGCTCTCCACAGGATAGTGCTCAACGGTTATCCTGTGGGGTAATTTCATTCGGGTATGAAATTACCCGAATGGCTGGCCGCTCGACGTTCAGAGGATGACTGTTGAGCACTTTCCTGTGGAGAGCGGCCAGCCATTCGGGCAAGTTCATAAAGCTCATCTCAATATGATGCTCACTGAAAGACATGGTGAAAGGTTAGACTACCCTCTTAGGATCTGGTTAGACTGTTAAGTTCCTTTTTGACCGACCTAGCTCTGATACCACTTGATAGATTATAGTTAGTGGTAGTCTAACTCACCTAGAAGGAAGGTGAATATGTCTTGCAGTTTTAGTGGGTTCTTTTCAATTTAAGTAAGAAAGAGAGCAAACACAAAAAACACGCATAGATTTATAGTTGTTCCCCAAGGCCTGGGTACATCCACTTTCCCGTCTACACCTATGCAGCTATGTGTTAGACTAGGCAACCTCCTCCAAACTCAGCTCAACAGAGCTTATAACACAAATCCATCAGGATTTCTCAAGTCTTCTTCAAGACCCTACCTCAGGCTCACAGGCCCTGCACTGGGGCTTATCAAGAAGCCCTACCTCAGAGCTATCCTACTCCTATAGCTCAAAAACCTTCCAGGCTTCCTACCTCAGACTTGACTCAAGTCCTACCTCAAATTTCCACTGAAATACTACCACTCAGGCTGAGAGTACATCCCTACAGCTCAGGCACAAGGGCCCTACAGTAAATATAATGAAAGAGATTACAACAAAAGTCTAATTTATAGTTAGACCTTGAAGATTGAGACCTTCTGTTGTTTTTTGCTTTGATGGCAAGATCTGGAGCTGGTCCCTAACTGAATTATCTTCAGGTTTAGCATAGGTTAGGTCAAGCTCCACAGTGATCTTCTTATCCTTGCAGATGGAAGAAGATAAATCTTTGATTCACAGAATCGACTCCACTTATTCTTTTGAAAGCCTTTAGCAAGAACTATTTTCTTTCTTTGAGCGCCATCAAGCTCTTTCTTCAGATTAGGTTTTGTGTAACAGAACTGTTCCATTGACCTAAAAGTTCCACTTTATACTCTTTGATAATCTGCAACGGCTTCGGAAAACGTCTTGTCAAAGCATGAACATGAATAGAATTGTTTATTCATGCTTTCGGCGCTAGCGTCAAATTTGACTTCCGCCAAACAGTATCAGTTCAACGACATTATTTGAATCTTGTTAGTTGTACCGCTGAGTATTGACTTCATTCTCAGCGGTATTAGACTTGGTGCTGAGACCTGTAGCTTTCAGGGGCTATATCTGAATCTTCTCGACTGTACTGTTGAGAAGATCATTCATTCTCAGTGTTATTTACCTTGGCGTTGAGATCTATGACTCTCAGCGGTTTTTGCATTCTTCTCATAGCCATAGAGATACATAAAGGAGAACAATAATTAGTCTCTGTTGTATTGTCCAGCTTAGCTTTAATCAATATCTTGGAGTAAAAATCAAATTCTTTGTATGCTCAAAAAGTGGATATGCATTAAATATAATATGTTCTTAGCATTGGTAGTGATGTCACTTTAAATCTTGGAAGATTGAGGGAAATCTTCCTAACAAAAAGGAACTGGACCAGTACATGATTGGAGTAGTACTGAAAAGAAAGAACTAAACTGATAGTAATAAAAAAACTGGACCAGTACAAGACTGGAATAAAGAAAGTGTAATAAAGAAAATAGTTAGTAGTCCAATCACTCTATTCTCATTAGGATTCAGTTCTGTCTCTGTTCATAGAAGGAATGTTTAGTTCAAACTCCATTCATAGGAGGAAGTTCAGTTTCATCTCTGTTCATAAGAGGAAAGTTCAGTTTTATCTTCGTTCATAAGAGGAATGTTCAGTTCCATCTACACTCTCAGGAGAAATGTTCAGTTCCATTTCTGTTCTTAAGAAGCATATTTTGAGTTTCACCCATTATTAAAGTCCGATAATAAGTTCAGTTCTGGCTCTTAAACACGGTTTAATCGGACCAGAGAAGCTTATTATGAGTTTCACATTTTATTATTCATTCAGGAATTGTAGCAAACTTAGTTGCACGAGTCGTGCCAAATCCGAATATTTTCGTAGAAAGCCTGATTTTTCTTGAATATCAACCTCGGGAATTATTTCAAAATAACGAGGAATTTCAACACTCGATTCGAGATTAGGCATTACTCTATTCCTCGTCTCCCGATTAGCCTAAATGCCCGAGAATTACTTTAAAAAGGCGCTCAATAATTTGCAAAAATCCTCAAAACACTACGAGCTTGAGATATCGCCTTGATAATTCGCTTCATATATTTAATTGAAACATAATTCTCAAATTATATCACGATCGCGCGCTACAATTTCTTTTTCCAAAATATTTGAACGCATCAAATTCAAAGCGCGGCCATAAGCTCCGAAAAATTGGAAAATCTTAAACTTTTACCCAAAAGTCTCTAATTTTTTATACAACATCAAATATGGCCTAATTTGAGCATAGAAATATTTCAAAAAAATTTTGATCAATTTTGGGTCTATAATTTGGCCAAAAATATTTATTTAGGCTTTTAAGGAACCAAATTAATTTATAAAAATTCCTAAAAATTGTGTAAATAGTCATGATCAAGAGGAACAACTTTCATGTTCAAAGATTTTTCCCTAAGAGTCTAGATTCTCTTCTAAAAATTCCACAAGTTTCTAATTGAATTTGGTCTGCACATAGCCAATTTTTATGATCCCATGGCTGAGATTGTGTTGAACAGCTTTTTTATCTCTCTATCCCCATTGTGGATCTGGCAATGATCCATATCATGGGGCGCTGATGCTGAGGCAGGGGCGGGAAGGCACAAAATCCCAGCCGTCAAATCTCTTCGTAGAGATCGGACGCAATAGCTGCTCCCCAGTGGTGCAGAGTGTAACACCTCCCCGGTAATGACCATATAATATGGATCTGACTGGGGCACCATAACATATAGACGTCACGGCTTTAGCATTAAAAAGTGATATAAAGAACTACACATATCAAAACATAGACAACAAGACAACGGAAACACATAACCAGCACAGACGTTATCCGTATCCATAGGAGTCCAACATGGCCTTAAGGCCATACAACAAACAAATGCCAACAAAACTGTAGCAATAACAAACAATGTAACATGCCTTAGCACCCCTAGGCTACCTCGACATGCAAGCCGGAATTACAATGCATTAAGCATAACATTCAACAAATCTTAAGTACTACAAAGGAGTGCATTTTATGAGGCTTAGGCCTTTTTGGCCGACGAGCTTGCTCCAGCATGCGATCCTTGCCTTATAAAATTTGTTGTAACGTGGGTCAGCAAAGGCTGGCCTTAATTGTGTAACCAACACATCTCCTCCCGGCGATCCCTAGCGGACCCCAGGGCACTTCATCACCCTGCAGGTCAGCACTTCATATGCAAAAGTACATAAACATAGAGAGTAAAGTAACATGTTGGGATGTCACATGCATCAAACATGTTTCTAGGTTGAGGATTTAATAAAAAGGGGACTAACATGCATCATGTATGAAATCCCGGGTTTCACCCAAGGCACCCTATAACATAAATGAATCTAGCAAATCATCACACATAGCACCACAATCATCCATACTGGTACTTCCAATTGTCCATAATGACATTCAATCCGCAACACGAAACTCTTGTCGAGGCCCCACTCGCTCATGGATCTCAAACCCGAGCTTGCCTGCAAGCTTTGACTCATACTTCAGTTCTGTCACACAAACAAACCAATGCTAAGAACCCTTGCTTGACCCCACCAACTCATGGGATTCATTGCTCGGGTTTTTCCAAAGCTTGGAGTTCTCGCCAGTTTCACAGAAGGAGACTTGTCTCACTAAGACACTCTCCACACATAACTTGCAACGTCACGGGCAAGCCAGCTGACCATAGAGACCAATTCCAGCCTTCACTATCAGCCTTATCAATTCAGCTCTAAATCACCATTCGTTCTCACACAAAGAATAGGGCAAACATCACAAACGGCGTCTTCGCCGCATTCAGATTTCTAGCAAATCCCTATTGCTCGTCATGTAACATCACCGAGTCGGACTAACGGTCGCGACTACGGCTTCACCCACAATGCCTAATCCGCTAACGAAGCAGAATTCTAATACAACATCATGCCGAGGATGGACTCAATCGACCCGGTGGCTCCTCTTGAACCATGGAGATCCGTACCCCTCTCACTTGAAAGATCTGGTGCCTAAATAGTTGAAACAAAACGAAAATGAAATGGATGTCATGCACACATCCTAAAAACTGAGAGGAGAAATGTCGTTACCTTACAACTCCTCTTCCTAGGCATGGAAATCTTCGTTTGCACTGATGAAAGTGTGCGCCTTCAAGTCCTCTCTATGGATCTGGCCTCGGATCGACGAACGGAGCTTCGGAACTTCGCTAAGGGCGGAAGAAGCTGTTCCTCCTCCTCCTCCACGCGCCATATAAAAAACCCAAGGACGGAGATTTCTAGGCCATAGGATCGAATTCTAAGAAGATCGGACGACCAAGATATCAGATCTATGGGACTGCTTCCGTCCGCTACCGTCGGGCGGTACCTACCTACCGCGCCGCGGTAACTTACCGACTCTGTAATCTCAAAATAATGTTGCACTACCCCCAGCGGTAGGGATATCGCCGCGCAGTAGCTACTCAACGCTTTCAACTCGACGCCTCGACGAACAAGGGCTACCGCCGGGCGGTAGCTTCCTAACACCATGCGTTAGCTACTCGACGCTTTCGTCTCGACGCCTTCGTCTTGACCCATTCATCTCAACGCTCTCGTCAAAACATGCCTACCACCGGGTTGTAGCTCCCAAAACCTCACACTGGCAAACAAGGGTGTTACAACTTCTCCCCCTTAAAAGAATTTCGTATTCAAAATTTAACAATGCACTCAAAGCAACAAACATACCTGGTGCAAACAGTTCCGGGAAGTCTTCCTGCATTGCTTGCTCGCGATCCTAGGAGAATTCGTCTCACCCGCAGTTATCTCAATGTACTTTTATGAGTTTAAGCTCTTTATTCTGCAACTGTCGAACATCTGAATCCTCTATGCCAATCGGACGGACTCTCATCCTCAGGTCCCCTTCTACTGGCACCGCTGCCGACTTGACCTCAAAAATTGCCTCCACCAAGTCTTTCCTTAAAACCGAGACTTGGAAAACAACGTGCAATCCACTCAACTCTGTGGACAACGCCAACCGGCAGGCTGTTTCTCTGATACGTTCTGTAACCTCGAACGGTCATAGAAACCTTGGACTCAACTTCTTGAGTCGGCGAATCCGTGAAACATCTTTGAACAGCTTAATCTTTAGAGACACTCAGTCACTTAACGCAAACTCCACATTCCTACGGGGCGCATTGAAATACTTCATGTGTCGATCCTGAGCAACCTTCATTCGCTCCTGAATTGTTCGCACCAACTCGCATGCATTGGCCACCACCTCTTTTCCCAAAATTTTGGTGTCTCCCGTCTCTATCCAAGACATCGGTGTTCGACATCGCCTTCCATACAAAGCCTCGTATGGTGCCATCTTAATACTTTCCTGGAAACTATTGTTGTAGGAAAACTCCACCATAAAAAGGTGGTCTTACCACTTCTTCCCAAAATCATGGGTACGTATTCTCAACATATCCTCCAATGTACAATTCGTCCTCTCCATTTTACCATTGGTATGAGGATGGAATACCGTACTAAACTTGAGCTTGGTGCTCATACTCTTATGCACTAGTTTCCAGTCCTGGACGTAAACCGTCTGTTACGATCACTAACAATACTCTTTGGAACCTCGTGCAATCGCACAATGTTACAAACGTGCAATTCCACCAGCTTCTCTACCTTGTACTCCTTCCGATTCAGAATTAAGTGGGCCACTTTGGTCAAGCGATCCATAACCACCCAATTCGCATCATTACCCTGTTGCGACTAAGGTAAACCATGCACAAAAATCCTTGGAAATGTCGTCAAATTTCCACTCTGGGATAGGAAGGGGCTGCAGGAACCTGCCTGGTTTCTGACACTCAGCCTTCACTAAGGCACAAGTCTGGCACCGACTCACATACAAAGCTACATCCCGCTTCAACTCAGGCCACCAAAAGGATTTCTTCAAATCTAAGTACATCTTTGTACTACTCGGATGGATGGAGTACTTTGTGAAATGGGCCTCAAACATCAACTCCTCACAAAGTTTGCCGAACTGCGGTACACATACCCTTCCATACTTCTTTAAGATCTCACTAACCATCTCCCAGGTATTACCCTCGCCTTTTTGAGCTTCCACCACAAATGGCTGGAACTCTGCATCTACACTGGTGGCTTCCCGGAAACGATCGGATAAGTCATTCTGCAACTCTATTTATTTCAACCAAGTCATACTAGACTCATCTCTTACTACACAATCAATGCTGAGTGACTCAAAGTCCCGCACCAACCGCTCATCATGAGCTTCAATCCAATTCCCTTGTCCAGAATAATTCCTACTCAAGGCATCGACCACCACGTTGGCCTTGAATGGTGTATACTGAATCGTCACGTCGTAGTCCCCAAGGAACTCGACTCACTTACACTATTGCATGTTCCAATCTTTTTGATCCAAAAGGTACTTTAAGCTTTTATGGTCCGTGAAGATCTCCACATTTGCACCATACACATAGTGCCGCCATAACTTTAACACAAAAATTACCGCCACCAACTCCAAGTTGTGGACGGGGTAATTCCTCTCATGAGGTTTCAACTGTCTAGACCCAAAGTCTATCACCTTGCCATGTTATAATAACATGCAACCCAAACTACAACCCGATGCATCGCTGAAAATCTGAAATCCTTCAGTCCTTTTTAGGAAGACTTAGGATTACATTAACCTTTCTTTCAAGGTGTCAAATGCTTGGTTGCACTCCTGAGTCCACACAAACTTTGGTCGTTACGAGTCAGAGAAGTGAGGGGCAGAGCTATCCGCGAGAAGTTTTCCACAAACCTTCTATAGTACCTGACTAGTCCAAGGAAACTCCCGACTTCCGCCACGGTTCTTAAAATTGGCCAATCCTTGATGGCCTCAACTTTCATCGGATCCACCGCCACCCCATAACCACTAATCACATGGCCCAAAAATGTCACACTCTCTAACCAGAACTCGCACTTCGAGAACTTAGCATAAAGTTGGTTCTCTCTCAATACCCGCAAGACTAGTCTCAAGTAGGTCTCATGCTCCGCCTCCGATTTGGAGTATACCAAAATATCATCGATGAAGACCACCACAAACGAGTCTAATTACTCCTTAAACACTCAATTCATCAAATCCATGAATACTGATGGTGCGTTCGTCAGCCCGAACAATATTACCGAGAACTCGAAGTGGTCATCCCTCGTACTAAACGTTGTCTTAGTTATGTCCTCATCTCGAATCCGCAACTGATAATACGTACCCTGACTTCAAGTCAACCTTAGAGTACACCACCGACCCTACCAACTGATCGAACATGTCATCTATCTGTGAAATCAGATACTTATTCTTAACGACCAGTTTATTCAGCTCACGGTAGTCTATGCACAACCGCATACTGTCGTCTTTCTTCTTTAGGAACAACACCGATGCACTCCACGACAAAGAGTTGGGCCTAATATACCCCTGCACCAACAACTCCTGTAGTTGTACCTTGAGCTCGACCAACTCCTTCGGTGTCATCCTAAAAGGAGGACATGACACCGGCCTAGCTTCTGGCACTAACTCAATTGAGAAGTCGATCTCCCGCGAGGAGGTGCTCCTGGAAGCTCCTTAGGGAACACATCCTCGAATTCTGCCACCACCGGCACTTCTCTAATTGATAACTTAGAAAGGTGAACTTCCAACAAAACTATGAATGCTACACCTCCCTGGTTGTTGCCCGCACCAATTGTATGGCCGAAATCAGGGAGCAGACTATCTCACTAAGGCCCTCAAACTTAACTTCTTCCTTTCATTTGCTTCTTAGGGTCACCACCTTTGATAGGCAGTCAATATTGGCCCGCTTCTCTGCAAGCCAGTCCATCCCCAAGATCACATCAAACTCGACTAATGGTAGGACTGCCACTACCAACACGAAGTCAATTCTGTCTAGATTCTAACCAATGCGCCCTCTCATCCCTATAGTCATGGAAGACCCATTGGGCATGTGCACCCTAAACTCTGCATCCGCCAAACAGGGCTCAACCCCAATTTTCTGAATAAAGCTTTCCTCAAGAAAGGAGTGTGACGCTCCCGTGTCGAACAACACTCTAGCTGGGTAACAGGAAACTAGCACGAAGCATGTCGCCACATCGGGTTGTCGAATCGCTTCATGCTGCCCAAGGTTGTAAGCCCTTGGTTGCACTGGTCGGAAACGTGAAGCGCTCGACTCCGCCATTTTCCTTTCTTCTCGGTATTGGGACCTGAACGCACTGACTTCTCCTGCCTTGGCTCTGGTTCAGCACCACCCTCAGTACAGAATCGAGCTATGTGGTCTGGCTTGCCACACGTGTAGCACGTTGGTGGTCCATTGAAACAAGATCCCCAACCATCATATTATCCTTCTCTCCTGACCTGAAGGGACGAGGTTTCTTCCTCCACTTACTCCTTTTATCTTTCCCTATGATTGAGAAGGCTTTCCTTCTTCCTGCTTTGCGGTATGACCCTTGTAGCATTGGGTTCGCTCCATATCACTTTCTAATGTCCTAGCAGCCTCAACTAACTCATTGAAGCTCTCATTCTTGAGAGCTATTAGGGGTTTTCTCAGATTCTCTCTCAAACCATGATAGAAGAGGTTGCCCCTCTCTTCATCATCAGCCATAGTCGTTCCCGCATAACAACCCAAATGAGTAAATTCATGTACGTACTCATCCACGGTTTTGGTCCTGCTGCACCAAGTGCAGAAACTATCTCTAACTATAGTGTAAATGAATCTAACAAATCGTCACGCATATCACACCATAATCATCCATACGGGTACTTCCAATTTCCCCTAACGGCATTCAAGCCGCAACACGGAACTCTTGCATAGGCTCCACCCGCTCATGGGTCTCAAACTCATGCTTGTCTGCAAGCTTTGACTCGCATGTCAGTTCCGTCACACAAACAAATTGATGTTAAGAACCCTTACTTGACCCCCTGCTCATGGGCTTCATCGCCCGGGCTTGTCCAAAGCTTGGCGTTCTCGTCAGTTTCACAGAAGGGGACTTGTCTCGTCTGGACACTCTCCGCACATGACCTGCAAAGTCACGGGCCAGCCAGCCAACCAAAGAGACCAAGTACAGCCTTCACAATCAGTCTTATCAATTCTGCCCTAAATCACTATTCGTTCTCACACGAAAAAGAGGGCAAACATCACAAACGGCATCTTCGCCGCATTCGGATTTCTAGCAAAATCCATATTGCTCAACATGCAACATCACCGATTCAGACTAACAGTCGCGACTACAGCTTCACCCATAATGCCTAATCTGCTAACGGAGCGGATTTCTAATGCAACATCATGCTGGGGACAGAGTCTCAATCGACACAGTAGCTCCTCTTGAACCATGGCGACCCGTACCCCTCTCACTTGAGAGATTTTATGCCTAAATGCTTGAAAGGAAGTGAAAATGAAATGGATGTTATCCACACATCCTAAAAACCGAGAGGAGAAATGTCGTTACCTTATGACTACTCTTCCTAGCCAAGAAAATTTTGGTTTGCACTGATGAAAGTTTGCGCCTTCAAGTCCTCTCCATGGATCTGGCCTCGGATCGACGAACGGAGCTTCAGAGCTTCGGAGCTTCGCTAAAGGCGGAAGAAGCCCTTATTCTTCCTCCTCCACCACTCTCTCAAAACCCAAGAAGATGAGAAAGAATGGGGAAGTTGACCCCTCAGCCCTATAAAAAGCCCAAGGACGGAGATTTCTGGGCCATAGGATCGAATCCTAAGAAGATCGGACGACCAAGAAATCAGATCTACAGAACTGCTTCCGTCCGCTACCGTTGGGCAGTAGCTACCTACCGTGTTGTAGTAATATACTGACCCTCTAGTCCCAAAATAATGGTGCACTACCGCCAGCGGTAGGGATACCATCGCGCGGTAGCTACTCCATGCTTTTGGTTCGACGCCGCGACGAATAAGGGCTACCGTCGGGCGGTAGCTTCCTAACGCCACGCATTAGCTCCTTGACGCTTTTGTCTCTATGACTTCATTTCAACGCTCTCGTCGAAACAAGCCTACCACCAGGTGGTAGCTTCCTATTACCGAGCGATAGCTCCCATAACCTCACACTGGCAAACATGGGTGTTACACAGAGGGTGGCGGCCTCTGCCATCACCGGTCAGCAGCTGCTAGTCATCGACGTCATCCCCAGTTGACTCAAAGGGGGCCCGTGATCGAATAGTGGTGGTCCCGCGGCCTGACGCTGTCGGCCACCGCCGAAACAATTTAACCTGTTAGCAGGGTAGCACGGTCGGCTCTACTCCTGGCAATATCGTGCCACCCCGCCTCTCAGGTGGCTTACGTGCCATATTACCACCCCCGAGCAGTGCGCAGGGGGTAGTCCTTTCCTCTGGGGGTGTCCCGACAGCCTTGCGATGTCGGCCTCCGCCGAAAAAACGAAAATAGTGTAAGACCCCCCTCTTGGAACACATGACACGGCCGAGGGGAATCTTATGCCCATAACAGTCACCTTGCGGCAGCATCAGCACACATGCTAAACTATACAACAAGCCGCCTATCCTGCCGGCTAATCCTATATCACAATGTCAACCCAACCAAAATGAAGAACGCAGAAGTCATAATATCACCGTAAGAATATATCCAAAAAGAGTATGTCAATAATAAGAAGCTACATCAGCTTCTTTAATATCAGAGTACACAAAACACCGCATGAAGGCTACATCATAATGCTCAAACTCACATCGGTCATATAAGGAAGTGAGGGCAACGTCATATCAAGCCCTATCTCCCTGGCCTGGTTGTCCTCCTGCACCTAGCGCAGCTGCTGCTCCATCTGCGGGGTATCGTCCTAAAATGGTAGACGTAGCAACTGTTAGTCATAAGGACTAAGTGTCTATCACATCCACTAACCCCAATGACTTTTAGGCATCAGACCGAGTGAATGATGGAGGAGCTCAATATAACAGTAGTATACAATCACAAGTGACAGATGTGCATAATTGTATAACAGTTCATGTATATATATCAACAGTTCATATTAAGCAAGTGTCAATGGTAAACATCCACATGAAAAGAAATAATATATAATACCAATATCAGCATTTATTATAATTACATAAATTAACTTAACTTATAAAAATGTCCATACAAATTTATAAGTTAAGGATCGGGTTCAACAGAAAGTAACTCATCATATAAAAGTGCTCATGCAAATTTATATGATGAGGATCTTATATGGTGCAATGCAATGATATAAATGCAATATGATGACTCATCCCTGCACACACACACACCCTGCTATGCCGAGATAGTCATTTGGTTCACACTTTTCGAGCAGGTAGCTAACCTCTTAGGCGTCAACCATCATGGCTAAATGGTGATAGTAGAGCGGGCGTCTCCACTACTAGGCGGGCATCCACATTACCAAGTCTAGGCCTTCGTACACCTCAACGCGAAGAACACAACGATAGAACTCATGCGTATTATGGATCAGAAGGGGTCTTGGGTAGATTTGCACCAAGAACACAGCCCAACTGGCCTATACCTGGCATGGAAGGGGTCTTCGGGAGTGTATCACTGAAGAACACAGCTCAAACGTCCATTGATCTAACTGTCAGCTCCCGTCGATGTGACGACTGGCGAGCCCGTAGATCTGCCACCAATTCCTCTTCACAGGGTCTTAAGTCGTGTGTCAACACACGCACCCAACCCATGCCATTCTCATTTATCATGTCATCACACATTCAAGGGCTCCAACCGAGTCCCTTCACGTTATAACCAATGTCGTACTCCAAGGCACGCAAAGGTCCACATTTAACACAGGTGACAGTTCACCTCAATTACCTCATCAATCCCTCACTGCTACCCGTAGGGAGTTACAGAACTCTAAGCAGTGGACTACATCATTTATCCTTTCAATATTGATACCAAGGTTCAACTCATCTCATGGCCATAGGATATACCTTATCCAACTCTTTCTCTAGAATTAAACATGTGCACATTAATAATATCGTTTCAATCATCTCAAACAGAGCTCATTTCATAAACCTGCAAATCATCACGACATATACTACTTCCAAATTTATTAATCATGCAAAGATGTGATCACAATATCATCAGTTATTTGCCATCCAATCTCTCGGGTAATCAACTCATAAAATAAGGTAATCATCAATTATTAAGACATCACGACTACGCGCCACAATTTACTAAAACCGGATTTCAAGAAGTTACAATCCACCAAATATTGCGAGCAACCCAAAATCGCAAAAGGTATCTTCAAGGGCTACAATTTCTGCGTTGAGCCTGGGGTCCAAATCCAAATCCATCACACCCGAAATCGGATTTCAGTTCAGCCATGTACACTTAGACAGAACGCAGCCTGCACACATGTTATTACAATGCAGCAACTTTGACTGAACATTCCTGGAGCTACAGGGCTCCTATGAAAACGTGTAACCATCCGTTGTAAAGGTTTTTCTGAGGGATACCACTCTCGTGTTGAGCCCAAGACCCGAATCAGGCCAAATCATATCTATAATCTGCCTTGAAGCCTATTGCGCACAAAAAATAGATTTCTGTACAACACATTGCACGCATCGTAAAGATGAATGAACGGCATCAGTTCATCTTATTCCTCCTCCAACCATCTTACAAAGCACAACCAACATCTCTCTACCCTTCTCCCTCATTAGACCACGATTCTTCACGAGATCAAGTCTGCCATCTTCGTAATTAAGAGAGGAGATGATTGAGGACATTCAAGCGGCGATCGACGCCCTAGAATGATAGTTCTAGCGTGGTTTCTTCCTAGGAAATCTCCATTAAACTCCCAATCAAGCTCTCTTGATCTGATGTCACTCCTACACTTTGGATCTAAAGATCTAGCACCAAGGAAGAGGGTAGGAAGCTCACCTAGTTTCCGGTCATGGATCGTGTTCTTCCTCTTGGAGGCATGGCGGCACTAGCGTTTCTCGGTTCATCGTTCTTCGGGAAGAGGGAAGAAAGTTGGCCGACCCAAGACTTCTAGGAATTGGTTTATAAAGGAAGACTTAGGGTTAAGATTACTTGCCACTTGTCATCATACCATTGTACCGCCCATTATATCTCATAAACATGACATAAAGGCGAAGTTCCACATAAATCCCGAAACTGGTTCAACCCATACTACTAATCAGAAAACACAGTCTGGGACAAAAATTCTCTAAGTTAAATTCGTTGTATATACTCTACGAATCGCAGGGGTTCCACGTGTAATCTCAATGAGTCCATCCTCCATCCTGACGAAAAGTTCTTAAGTCATTCCGACGAAAATTTCTCAAGTCATTCTAACGAATTCGTCGAGTCCAACTCGACGAATTAGCCGAGTGTATTCGACAAAACTCAATGAATTCTACTTCCTTCTTCGATGGATTCCTCTTCCACAGCCGAGTCATCTCGACGAATTGTCGGGTCCACTTGACGAATCGTTGTGATAGATTACCAAGTCCACTTCTTTCGACAGATTCATCCTCTCGACGAACCATTTCCTTAACTCGACGAATTCGCCGAGTCTGCTTGACTTGACTCAACAAACTCGTCGAGTCTTCCCCAATCCACTTGACAAATTTCACTTGTCTTCTCAACCATCCCTCGAGTCATTTTGATGAGTATTCCCAGGACTGTTATAACTGTCGACTCAAGCCGCCATAGTGATGTCGCAACGCATACAATGGGCCTAGCTTGAATCGGGGCGTTATAAATCCTATAAACAAAAAAAAAAGATTTTGTCCCCAAAATCGGGCTAAGTCTATGGGTAAAATAAAGTATGAAGAATACAAGGTATGTGTTTAGGTTTACCTTGGGGAAACAACTCAGGGTAGCGCTGCCGCATAAGGTCCATTGGCTCCCACGTGTACTCATCTTTTCCATGGTTAGACCACAGGACCTTCACTAGCGGAACACTTTTCGTCCTCAGCCTTCGTACTTCGGTATCTATTATCCGCACAGGTTCTAGTTAAACAGATCTATCAGATACCACAGTGCCAGATGTAGTGGTGACAAACTGCTCAGGTCGAAGTAGTGCTTTCCTAAGGGAAGGCACATGACAGACATCATGTAAGTTTTCCAATTCCTGTGGTAGCTCCAGCCTATAAGCTAAGGGACCAATCCTCTCCAAAACAGTATACGGTCCCATGTATTGTGAGCTGAGCTTTTTCCTTCCACGAACATGCAATACTCCATGCATCGGCCTAATCTTTAGAAATACCTAGTCATCCACTTGAAATTCCCCCATCATGTGCTTCCAATCATAATACTTCGCCTGCCGGCCTTGAGTCTCTAGCATGCGATCTCAAATCAATCTAATCATATCATCGGTGTCATCGATATACTCCACTCCCAACGCGTTAGGATCTTCATCTTGAACCCATGATAAATGGGTCTTGCACCTCCTACCATAAAGTGCTTCATAAAGTGTCACTCTAATGCTTGCTTGGTGGCTATTATCATACGAAAATTCCATCAATGTTAAAAGTCTTTCCCACGGCTCTCCCTTATCCAAAATGCATAACCTCAACAAGTCTTCCATTGTTCTGATTGTTCTTTCAGACTGACCATCGGTCTGAGGGTGGAAGGTCGTGCTAAAGGTAATGCGAGATCCTAAATATGCTTGAACCGCCTTCCATTCCTTGGAGGTGAAACGACCATCACGGTCTGAGACTATCGTCTTTGGTACCACATGATATCGTACAAACTGTTCTACAAAGAGACGTACCAACACATCTACATGCGCCTCCTTCTTCATCGGAATAAACTTGGCAACCTTGGTCAAGCGATCCACTGTTAATCCGGCTCCACTTATAACATGTCCCAAGAAAGCAACTTCTCAGAGCCAAAACTCACACTTGCTGAATTTAGCAAACATGCAGTGCTCCTTTAGGCTTCATTTGGTAGAGCGGTTGCGGTTGTAAAAGGAGCTATTGTAAATACATGTTTGTAAATGGAGCTGTTGGAGACTGGTTGCTGGAAATGGAGATATGTTTGGATAATCTGCGTTTGCAGAGATGTTCAGAACAGAGAATCATTTGGCGAAACAACGGTGGTGTTTACGTAATTTTTAAAATAAATTATTGAAAATAATATTTATATTTTCTATTAATTTTATTAATTGATTGTTTAAAATATGTTTATATAATACTATTTAATATTCAATTTTTAAAACATTATATATATATAAATTATATATTTAAATGATATTGTTTATATATCATTATTCTGCCTGCCACCGACTTCCCTCTGCCGTAGCTCAGTCCTGTCCTGATTCTGCGCGACTTCGCCGGCGGCGGCCTGCCCGGAGCCCACCGGCAGGGTCGTCGTACCCCAGCAAACCCGCCTGGGGTATCCCGGCGGCGCTCCGGCAGGGCCACCGCCGACGGTGGCCCTGGCCGTGAGGCCCAGATCTGGGCCTCACGGCCAGGGCCACCGTCGGCGGTGTCCCTGCCGGAGCGCCGCCGGGATACCCCAGGCGTGTTCGCTGGGGTCCGGCGACCTTGCCGGTGGGCTCCGGGCAGGCCGCCGCCTGCTTCCCGGGGGCGGCAATCCTAAAAATTTTCTGCGATGCACTTCGCGGGGCACGGACGACGGCACAGCTGGAAAACATTTCCACCTCCCTATAAACGCAACTAACTGGAGGTGATAGGGAGGGATTCGAGACGCGAGATTTTTGTGCATCAAGGGATACGCGGCGGTTCGAACAGAATGCGGAAAAACAAACATAAAATCAAAACTTCTCTGCGTTTTCATAAAACGCACTGTGCAAAAATGTTCAACCAAACAAGCCCTTAGTTTCTTCAAAACTAAGGTCAAGTGCTCATCATGCTCCTCTTTTGTCTTTGAGTAGACGAAAATGTCATCAGTGAACATGATGATGAAAGCGTCCAGATACAGCTCAAACACCCTATTCATCAAACTCATGAGTGCATTAGGGGCGTTTGTGTGCCCAAACGACATCATAGTGAATTCGTACAAGTCGTATCTCAAGCTAAATGCTATTTTCTGGATATCTTCTTCTTGTATCCTTAATTGATAATACCCCTAGCGCAAATCAAGTTTGGAAAACCAATGCGCTCCCACCAACTATTCAAATAATTCGTCAATCTGAGGTAAAGGATAGGTGTTCCGCACCGTCAATCGGTTGAGCTCCTGATAATCTATACATAATCATAATGATCTGTCCTTCTTCGTAACAAATAAAATAGGAGCTCCCCATGGTGATGAACTGGGACGAACAAACCCTGATTCTACTAACTCCTGCAACTAAATTCTAAACTCAGTGAGTTCCTATGGAGCCATCCGGTAAGGGGTTCGAGAGATGGGCTTGGCACCCGGCACCAGCTTAATCTGGAAATCTACTTCCCTAGGCGGCAATCCAGGCAACTTTTTGGGAAAAACCTCAATAAAATCATGCACCATTGGTACATCTTTTTTGTTCATCGTCATCTCTTTTAGTTCAAAACATATCATATACACCTCATCCCCTTTCATATGAGCCTTAAGGGCCTGAATTGAAGACAACAACATTCGTGGTGCAAACCTAATACCTTGGAAAATGATCTCTGAGTCTCCATGCCTCAATGTGATCTTTTTGTCACACAATCAATCCTGGCGTGATGCCAATCCAACCACGCCATACCCAGAATAAGGTCAAATTCTGGAATCCCCAACATCGTTGCAGGTGTTTCGAAAAGTTTTCCTCCAATATACACCTCTAAGTCACACTTGGCGGACGAAGTCATCTCGGAGCCGTCTGGGATGCGTACTCTCTGAGTGATACCGGTGAAATATTGCACACTATCTAGATATTTTACAAAGTCTGTCGAGACAAACGAATGAGTGGCACCGATATTAAATAAAGTGTGGGTTGGTCTCCCACTAACATTCACGATGCCTAAATATAAAATTATAACAATCTCAAAGCTAGATTTCTAGCACAAACTCAGGTAGGCTAAGGACGAATGCTTATAACATATTAATTGACTATGAAATACATGCAATCACGTCCTCAGAATTTCGCTCTTGAGTCATATCTAGAGCAAACATCTTCTCTTGAGCAGGTCCAGGATTCCTACCTTGTGGTCCTCGTCCACAAACTTGCCCTCATCCTCGCTGAGCTGTCGGAGGAAAAACAAGGGGAACATTCCCACCTAACTGCGGGCATAAACTCCCGATGTGGCCCGACTAATGACACTGTAAACAAACTTGTCTGAATGGCCCTTCTGGTTATTGATAGGGTTGGAACTACGGGGTGGGGTAATGTTAATTGCGGGGTTGGACGCTTCATCCTAAGATTCTGATGGAAACATCCGCCACCTCTTTGGTTTTCTCTTCCACCTCTAATATTTTGTTTACTTCTGAAGCTGGGTCTTGCTTCCATCATGCCCTCAGCAGGTCTCTTGCCACTAGCCTGGACCCCAAGATGGCCCGCCTCCAATCTTTTCGCCATGTCAATTATCTAGGCGAGGCTCGGGTCGGCTATAAACAAAAGTGCTTTCCTTAGGGGGTATCGCAAACCTTTGTAGAACCGTTTCGCATATCCGCGATCATCCAAATCGTAGGAGTCAGCGAACCTGACAAGGTGTCGAAACTCTCGTTGATACTCTATGATTGACTTAGATCCTTATTTCAACTGTAGGAATTTTTGTTCGAGCTCATCTCGAACAGTAGAGGGAACAAAATGTTCTAATAAGGCATCAAAAAATTCGTTCCAACTAATGTCAGTGTATACACGTCCTAGAAAAGTAGAGCCCATAAAGGACTTCCACCACCTTTTTGCGTGTGATTCCAAGATGGAAACAACTAAAGTAACAACTATACTGGCTGGACATCTGATTCCGGCCATCAATTCTTGCACAACATCTAGCCATTCTTTTATGCAAATAGATGATTCAGTCCCGTGGTAGACGGGTGGAGAAAGAGCTCGGAAGGTGCTCAGCCAATTAGAGCTCAGGGATTGTTGCTGCATCGAAGCCTGCTGAGACCTGAAGGCATCCAAGATTGCAGTTAAGGTTTGCCCCAACTCTAATTGTTGGAATGGAGTAAGGATCGGAGGAACAGGAATGCTTATCGTCATCTATGTATGACCAGAATCTACGTACAAAACACAGATTTTGGGTCAGGTTGGCAAAACGTAGGGTAACAGGTGGACATAATTAGTGTGAATCACAAATTGGCATACCACTGCTTCCACTAATCTGGTTTTTCCGCAAACTGAATAATCGAGCGGGGGTAACACAACGTTCAATGACTTCTTTATCGTAGGATCTATGCCACCACATTCAATGACTTCTTTATCGTAGGATCGATGCAAATTAATATCATTTGCAAGACCCCCCCCCCCCCTCGTAACACACGACACGGTTGAGGGGAGTCTTATGCCCAGAATAGCCGCCTTGCGGTAGCATCAGCACACGAGTTAATCTATACCACAAGCCGCCTATCCTGCCAGCTAATCCGATATCACAATGCCAACCCAACCAAAAAGAAGAACACAGAAGTCATAATATCACAGTAAGAATATGTCAAAAAAGAGTACATCAATAACAAGAAGCTATATCAGCTTCTTTAATATCAGAGTGCACAAAACACTGCCCGAAGGATACATCATAACGCTCAAACTCACATCAATCGCAGAAGGAAGTGAGGGCAACGTCGTATCAAGCCCTATCTCCTTGGCCTGGCTATCCTCCTGCACCTGGCACTGTTGTTGCTCTATATGTGGGGTATCCTCCTAAAATGGTAGACATAGCAACCTTTAGTCATAAAGACTAAATGGCTATCACATCTGCTCACCCCAGCAACTCTTAGGCACCGGGCGGAGGAAATGATGGAGGAGCCCAATATAACAGTAGTATACAATCACAAGTGACAGAAGAGCGTTATTGTATAGAGTTCATGTATATATATCAACAGTTCATATTAAGCAAGTCAATGGTAAACATCCACATGAAAAGAAACAATCTATACTACCAATATCATCATTTATCATTTTTATTGAAATTAATTTAACTTATAAAAATGCTCATACAAATTTATAAGTTAAGGATCGGGTTCAACGGAAAGTAACTCATCATATAAAAGTGCCCATATAAATTTATATAATGAGGATTTTATGCGGTGCAATGCAATGATATGGATGCAATATGATGACTCACTATGCACACAGGCGCACACACTGCTATGCCGATATAGACATTTAGTTCCCACTTTTCGAGCAGGTAACTAACCTCTCAGGCGTCAACCGTCGTGGCCAAACAATGACAGTAGAGCGGGCATCTCCATTACTAAGTGGGCATCCACACTACCAAGCCTAGGCCTCTGTACGGTTCAACGCTAAGAACATAACAACGGAGCCCCTGAGTACTACCACTCAGAAGGGTTCTTGGGTAGATGTGCACCAAGAACACAGCCCAACTGGCCAATAACTGGCACAGAAGGGGTCTTCAGGAGCGTATCACCGGAGAACACAGCCCAACCGTCCATTGGTCTAGCTGTCAGCTCCCATCGGTGTGGCGATTGGGGAGCTTGTAGACCTACCACCAATTCCTCTTCACAGGATCTTATGTCATGTGTCAACACACACCCAACCCATGACATTCACATTTATCATGTCATCACACATTCAAGGGCTCCAACTGAGTCCCTTCACATTATAACCAACGTCGTGCTCCAAGGCACGCAAAGGTCCATATTTAACACAGGTGATAGTTCACCTCAATTACCTTATCAGTCCCTTACTGCTACCCATAGGGAGTTAACATAACTCTAAGCAGTAGACTACATCATTCATCCTTTCAATATTGAGTCCAAGGTTCAACTCATTTCATGGTCATAGGATATACCTCATCCAACTCTTTCTCTAGAATTAAACATGTGTGCATTAATAATACTGTTTCAATCATCTCAAACAAAGCTCATTTCATAAACCTGCAAATCATCATGACACATACTGCTCCCAAATTTATTAATCACGCAAAGATGTTATCACAATATCATAAGTTATTTTCCATCCAATCTCTCGGGTAATCAACTCATAAAATAAGGTAATCATCAATTATTAAGACATCACGAATACACGCCACAATTTACTAAAACCAGATTTCAAGAAGTTACAATCCACCAAAAATTGCGATCAACCCCAAATCGGAAAGGTATAGTCAAGGGCTACAACTTACGCGTTGAGCCTGGGGTCCATATCAAAATCCATCACACCCAAAATTGGATTTCATTCCAGCCATGTACACTTAGACAGAACGAAGCCTGCACACATGTTATTATAGTGCAGCCCCTTTGACTGAACATTCCTGGAGCTACATGGTTCCTATGAAAACGTGTAACTATCCTTTGGAAAGGTCTTTCCGAGGGCTATCACTTTCATGTTGATCCCAAGACCCTAAAAAGGCCGGATCGTACCTAAACTTGGCCTTGAAGCTTGATGCACACAAAAAACAGATTTCTGTACAACATATTGCACGCATCGTAAAGATGAACGAACGACATCGGTTCATCTTTTTCCTCCAGCCATCATACAAAGCACAACCATCATTCTATACCCTTTCTCCCTCATTATACCAAGGATCTTCACGAGATCAGGTGTAACGCCCCGAAACTCAAAGGAGCAGAGGGGAATAATTTGGGCCAGTTTGAGTTCTGGCTGCAGGCACACGGCCTGGGACACGGGCGTGTCCCAGGGCGTGTCAAGCCTGTGTCGACACTAAGGCGTGAAGTCGACACTTTGGTCTCGACATTGTGTCGAGACTGGGCACACGGCCTGCGACACGGGCGTGTCGCAGGGCGTGTCGACCCGTGTCGACACTTAGCCGTGAAGTCGACACAGTGCTTCGACGTTGTGTCGAGACACGGCACACGGCCTGCGACACGGGCGTGTCGCAGGGCGTGTCAACCCGTGTCGACACTCGTCCCGCGAAGTCGACACTTTGGTGTCGACAGTGTGTCGAGACATGGCACACGGCCTGCGACACGGGCGTGTCGCAGGGCGTGTCGACCCGTGTCGACACTTAGCCGCGAAGTGCCGAGACCTTGTACACGGCCTGGAGCCCAGGCGTGTCAAGGTGACACGGGCAAGGACACGGGCGTGTCCTAGAACCCGTGCAGTGCTCGGGTTGAAAACGGGAGAAAATCATGGGGTACACGGCCAGCTACACGGCCGTGTCAGGTGGAACACGGGCGTGTCAGCTCGAACACGGGCGTGTTCGATACCCGTGTGAGGTTCCAGGTGATTCGATTTTGACGGCGAATGAGGCACACGGCCCTGGACACGGGCGTGTGCCAGGCCGTGTTCGGTCCAGATTGGGCATTTCAGTCCCGAATCGAAGCCGTTCATTTCTTTGACTGAAGATCCAACGGCTGGGGGTTGTTCCTGAAGGGATATACCCGGGTTTTGACTTAGAAAACCCTCACTTTTTCCACTTGTTCTCTCTCCAAACCCTTGGAGAAAGAAGAGCTAAGGCAAGAAGAAGAGGAGCTAGATCCGCCATTGGAGGAGCTTCGGAGCTCCGAATCGCAAGCCGACTCCGGATCCACGGAGGCAACGCAAGTGCGGTGATTTCCATCCGATTACTTTTCGATGGCGCCAAAGAGGACCGCAAGGGTAACGATCCTCATCTTGAGCTTGAATCGCTCCTTTTCTTAGCATAGGAAGCCCCCTCTCGCGAGTTTGCGGAGAGTTGGTGGCGTTCCTTCGGGTAGATATGTAAAGTCCCCGTTGTTTAGAGTCCGTATGCGAGAACGGACGTAGGCATTTTGTGTGAAGCCTACCCGGACATGTAGTCCGGATCGGTGATGTTGCATTGCATAAGGCCGGAGAAGACTCCGTGCTATTGGGTGTTTTTCGGGTTTTCTACGCGGTAGATTGCAGCAGGGAGCCTTGGGGACTAACCCAAAGGTGCACCCGGAAAACTGGGCGGACACGAGGTCTTGCCAACTTGGTGGCGTGAGTGCCAACATGAACATAACGGGGTTATGTGTCTTGCGGTAGAATGGGACTCGGTGAAAGTTTGACCCGCGCAAATGGCTTAAATTGCCGTTGCGATGTGAGCACGGGTTAGATGGAGCCGTACCCGCTTTATGTCGTTCGGGTTAGAGAGACCTAAAGTTACATGGCACTCGCCGTTGGCATAAATGGGGGTCTTCGGTGGTCGATGGCTTAAATTGACGTGACCAATACCATGAAGACGAATTGCTCATAGGAATGGCCGTCTAAGTGGCGGTGGTGAGTCCGGAATGTTAATGGCTTTAATTGACGTGACATCGACCGGTTCACCGAGAATGTGCCCTGAGTGCACGGGGCGTGTGGCCGTGCGAGCCAACGCCTGTGATGAGATGGCTATGGTTATAATTGCTCGCTTATGCTAATGAAATGCAGGAAAGGAGCATCGCCGCCCCGAGTTGGGGGCGGGATCGTTATAATTTGGTCAGCATTGCTGACCGTTGCCTTGTTTGCCACCGTGCGGTGGTTTGTTTGCTTGCAGGTGCAGCTGGACCAAGCGGTCAATAGCGGGCTAAAGCCCTTTTTGCGAAGCTGGCCCTCGAAGGCCCAAGTGGAAATGTTTTATGTTTTTTTCATGTATGGCCGGCCTGCGAGCCGAGGTTTGTAAATCATGTAAAAGACAAGTGAAACATTTTGTAAGGCCTTAAGGCCGACTTTTGAGTATTTTGTAATAACATTCCTATTATCATGTTAGTGGACATTCATGCTTGTTGCTGGGTTCTTGTTTGCAACTTATATAAACTGCTTCCGCTAGAATGCTCTGTGTATGACGTTAAGATTGGTTGGATGGTTTCCATAAGTAACCACCCGGTCTGTCTGTGGTATATGGCGTCGGGCCCCGGCCGGACCTACTGCTATATGCTATGCGACGGATAGGGGGTGTTACAATTTGGTATCAGACTACTGGTTTTGGTTGGGCTTGAATTGAATTCGTGGTCGAATTCTTTTTAAGGGGTGGTGAGCACATTGTGTGCGTCATCGTTATAACCGTAAAAAGAACCCATGAATGTCCACTTAGGAATGCAAATACTCGTGTTTGAGGAACCTGCGTGTTCCTATAATTGTTGTTTGCAATTTATTTGGTCGCTTAACGGTGTTTTGTACCACTATAGGTGACCCGAAGTGGTGTTGGGCCGTCAGAACGCCGAGTTTCTGAGGCAAGTAGTGCACCGGAAGTTGCTCCCGCAACACCTTTGTCGGCTGAAAATATAAGATTGGTGGCTGAAGCGGTGTTGGCCGTGATCAATGCGCAGCCTGGGAGGCAAGCGCAGCAGCCCGCTCCTGTGATGGAGCAAGTACCTCTTCAAGAGGCTGAGCCGAGGAGGATGGAGCAAGTGGTTGTAGAACCAATAGTGCCAAGGAGGGCGACTGAGAGGCAGTTGAAGCATGTAATGAGCTTTAACCCTCCGTTATTCTCGGGGTTGGGAACCCCATCTCAAGCTGAAGACTGGCTCTCTAGGGTGAAGAGAGTCATGACAGCGACGGAGACGGAGGAGTGGCAGATGACCACCATTGCTACGTTCCTGCTGGACGGTGAAGCAAGGATGTGGTGGGAAGGTTTGGAGTTGCATCATCTGCGAGGTAGACAACTGATAGACGTTCCGATGGAAGAGTTCTCGGAATTGTTCTTGGCAAGATACCTCCCTTCGACTCAGAGGATTTCAATGGAGAATGAATTCCTGAAGTTGGTGCAGGGTGAGAGGAACGTGGATGAATATCTCCACGAGTTTACGCGGTTGAGTCGTTATGCTAGCTCCACCATCATGGATGAGGAGCGCAAGACTAATCGTTTTTATGAAGGCTTGAGGGATGAGCTGAGATTGTTACTGTCGGGGCCAATGACGCAGGGTTTCTTAACCTTGGTCAATACTGCCCGGTCCTTGGAGAAGGACATGAAGAGTGTACAAGCGAAGAAAGGCTTGGCTGATAAGAAATCTGAGTTCAGAGTGCCGACTACCTCAAAGTCAGGCTATCGGAGGACTTTCAAGAAGCATAGGACTTCGGGTCCAGCTCCTTCTGGCGCTTCTGGGGCGACTACGGGTCGGACCCCGGGTGCGTGCTTTACGTGTGGAAAGACGGGGCATTTCGCCCGTGATTGTTGGAGCGGACGTCCTAAGTCCGAAAGGAGGCCTGGAGCTACTTATGAAGAGAAGGGCAAGGCGGTGGAGTCGACCGCATCCCATTATGCTCCGGCCCAACCAAGGGTCTACAATCTTGGCCAACAGGAGGCCATTAAACAAGCTGACGTGGTGACAGGTACGGTTTAATTTATAGCAAGTCAATTCCTTTATATGCTTGTTATGCACATGTTACCTTACCACTACTTGTTTAGGATTTGTGTTGATTTGTGAAAATCCGGCACGAGCACTCTTTGATACGGGAGCTTCACACTCCTTCTTGTCCGAAGAATTTATATTACGCATCGGAGTCCCTTCTTCGATGGCGAAGGATAAGTTGGATGTGTTGTTGCCAAATGGGTGCTCGATGCGAGCGGATAGGATCTGCGATGTTAAGATTCGTATTGGAGAGCAGGAGTTTGACCTGCGGGCGTCCTTACTTCCGTTGGTGGAGTTCGACGTCATATTTGGAATGGACTGGCTCTCGGAGCAGCAGGCCCATATAGATTGCGGTAGCAAGGAAGTAAAGCTGGGAGCAAGTCGTGAGACGACTTTTACGGGCTTAAAGGGGTCGAGCAAGACGTTGATGTCTGCTCTTCAGGTGGTGAAGGCGGTTCGTGCCGGAGCAGAACTGTTCTTTACACTAGTGGAGGTTGCAAAGCCGAAGCCCGCGATGGATTGTATTTCAGTGGTATCGGAATACCCTGATGTGTTCCCCGCAGATCTTCCTGGAGCCCCGCCACAACGGGAGATAGATTTTACTATCGAGCTAGTGCCAGGTGCAAAGCCTGTGTCACGATCTCCGTATCGGCTAGCGCCTAAGGAAATGGCAGAGCTGAAAGTTCAACTACAAGAGTTGTTGGAGCAAGGGTATGTGCGCCCGAGTTCTTCGCCTTGGAGCGCACCGGTCCTCTTTGTTAAGAAGAAGGACGGAAGCTTGAGGTTGTGTATTGATTATCGGGAGCTAAACAAGCTGACTGAGAAGAACAAGTACCCGATCCCCCGGATTGATGATCTCTTTGATCAGTTAGTCGGGTCGACGGTGTACTCGAAGTTAGATCTCAAGTCTGGGTACTATCAGCTGCGGATAAGGGAGAGTGATATCCCGAAGACAGCGTTTAGTACGAGATACGGGCATTATGAGTTTACGGTCATGCCGTTTGGGCTGACTAATGCGCCGTCAGTATTTATGGATTTGATGAACATGACGTTCAGGGAGTACCTAGACCATTTCGTGATCGTCTTCATCGACGATATTTTGGTGTACTCGCAAAGTGAGGAGGATCACTTCAAACATCTCCATTTGGTGTTGGAGACACTCAGGAGAAACCAGTTGTATGCCAAGTTCTCGAAGTGCGAGTTTTGGCTATCCTCAGTGGCGTTCCTCGGGCATATAGTGAGTGGAGATGGTATTGTTGTGGATCCGGCGAAGATTGTTGCGATACGGGAGTGGCCTGAGCTTGCTACAGTAGCAGAAGTCCGGAGCTTTTTGGGGCTTGCCGGCTATTATAGGCGCTTCGTAGAGAACTTCTCGCGGATAGCGTTACCTCTCACTACTTTGACGAGGAAGGATCATAAGTTCGTTTGGACGCCGGAGTGCGCCCGAGCTTTTGAGGAGTTAAAGTGTCGGTTGACCACGGCGCCTGTGCTGAGTTCGCCGGTTGGAACCGAAGGCTATGAGATATATAGCGATGCTTCGGGCTGCGGTTTGGGTTGCGTGCTATTGCAGCACGGCAGCGTGATAGCTTATGGCTCGAGACAGCTAAAAGTGCACGAGAGGAATTATCCGGTCCACGACTTGGAGTTGGCGGCCGTGATTTTTGCCTTGAAGCTGTGGAGACACTATTTGTACGGTGTGAAGATTGATATCTACACCGATCACAAGAGCCTAAAGTATTTGATTGATCAGAAAGATCTGAATATGCGGCAGCGTAGGTGGATGGAGTTCCTGGGGGACTATACTTTCAAGATCCACTACGTGCCTGGCAAAGGGAATGCGGTTGCGGACGCGTTGAGTCGCCGAGCCCCAGCTCAAGCGAATTGGCTATCAGTGCATGATGAGCGGTTGGTGCAGGAGCTGGAGGCGTTGGGGATTGTTTGTGTGGATAGACAATCTAGTGCTGAAGCAGTGCTGAATTGGACTGAAGTCCAATATGACCTGGCTGATCGGATTCGGCAGGCTTTGGATATGGATGCTCATATGAAGCAGTTCATGATAGAGGCTCTAGATGGGTCAAATTCCCAATTCGTCGTGGAGGACGGATTGCTTTGGAAAGACGGTCGTTTGTGCGTCCCAAGTGTGGGCAGTTTACGGGTGGAGTTGTTGTACGAGGCGCACCATACCAAGTACTCGATTCACCCGGGGAGCACGAAGATGTACCGCGGCGTCAAGAAACTGTTTTGGTGGCCGGGCTTGAAAAAGGATGTGGCGCTATATGTAGCGAAGTGCCAAACCTGCGCCTTGGTAAAGGCGGAGTGCCAAAAGCCGGGAGGATTTCTTAAGTCCTTGCCTATTCCGGAGTGGAAATTCGACGACATCTCTATGGACTTTGTGCATGGTTTGCCAAGGTCGCAGAAGGGGAACGACGCCATTTGGGTGGTGGTCGATCGATTAACAAAGGTGTCGCATTTTATTCCGCATAGGAAGGATGATCCGGTGGAGAAGCTGGCAAAGCTTTATGTGGATAACATAGTGCGGCTTCATGGTGTGCCCCGTAGCATCGTGAGTGACCGAGATGGGCGGTTCACGTCCAATGATTGGAGGCTGGTGCAGCAAATGTTGGGAACAAAGCTGAAGTTTAGCACAGCCTTCCATCCACAAACGGATGGGCAGACCGAGAGGGTCAATAGAACGATGGAAGACATGCTTCGCATGTGTGTCTTGGACTTTGGAAAGCAATGGGAGGACCACCTTTATTTGGTGGAGTTCGCATACAACAATAGCTACCAAGCAAGTATTCAGATGGCGCCTTTCGAGGCCCTATATGGTAGAAGATGTCGCACGCCGTTGTCTTGGTTAGAAACGGGCGAGTCAAAGTTGTATAAGCGATCGGAAGTGGAGGATGCTACTTCTTTGGTAAGGACAATTCGGGAGAGGTTGCTTATCGCTCAGGACCGGCAAGCAAAGTACTATAATGCCAAGCACAGGAACGTGGAGTTCGCTGTGGGCGATTATGTATACTTGAAGATCAAGTCGTTCAAGGGTGTCTCGCGGGTGCGGCGATTGAAAAAGCTAAGCCCGAGGTACCTTGGACCGTTCGAGGTTCTGGAGCGAGTAGGAGAAGCGGCCTATCGGCTGAAGCTTTCAGTGGAGCTAAGTGGTTTACATGATGTATTCCATATTTCGGTGCTTCGGAAGGCGGTACAAGAGCCTACGCAAGTGATCGCGGCCAATCAAGTGCCGGTGGATAGTGGGCTAACGACAAAAGTCAAGCCCGTGCGGATTGAGGACTCGGAGGTCAAGCGGCTACGCAATAAAGAGATCAGGATGGTCAAAGTCCGGTGGGACAATTGCGGTCGTGAGGAGCTCTTTTGGGAGCGAGAGCAGACGATGCTTGACGAATATCCGGAGTTGTTCCGCTCAGGTACAAATTTAAGTTTTGTACATGTTTTTCCCTTTATGTAATTTCGTGGGCGAAATTCTTTTAAGAGGGGTAGAGTTGTAACGCCCCGAAACTCAAAGGAGCAGAGGGGAATAATTTGGGCCAGTTTGAGTTCTGGCTGCAGGCACACGGCCTGGGACACGGGCGTGTCCCAGGGCGTGTCAAGCCTGTGTCGACACTAAGGCGTGAAGTCGACACTTTGGTCTCGACATTGTGTCGAGACTGGGCACACGGCCTGCGACACGGGCGTGTCGCAGGGCGTGTCGACCCGTGTCGACACTTAGCCGTGAAGTCGACACAGTGCTTCGACGTTGTGTCGAGACACGGCACACGGCCTGCGACACGGGCGTGTCGCAGGGCGTGTCAACCCGTGTCGACACTCGTCCCGCGAAGTCGACACTTTGGTGTCGACAGTGTGTCGAGACATGGCACACGGCCTGCGACACGGGCGTGTCGCAGGGCGTGTCGACCCGTGTCGACACTTAGCCGCGAAGTGCCGAGACCTTGTACACGGCCTGGAGCCCAGGCGTGTCAAGGTGACACGGGCAAGGACACGGGCGTGTCCTAGAACCCGTGCAGTGCTCGGGTTGAAAACGGGAGAAAATCATGGGGTACACGGCCAGCTACACGGCCGTGTCAGGTGGAACACGGGCGTGTCAGCTCGAACACGGGCGTGTTCGATACCCGTGTGAGGTTCCAGGTGATTCGATTTTGACGGCGAATGAGGCACACGGCCCTGGACACGGGCGTGTGCCAGGCCGTGTTCGGTCCAGATTGGGCATTTCAGTCCCGAATCGAAGCCGTTCATTTCTTTGACTGAAGATCCAACGGCTGGGGGTTGTTCCTGAAGGGATATACCCGGGTTTTGACTTAGAAAACCCTCACTTTTTCCACTTGTTCTCTCTCCAAACCCTTGGAGAAAGAAGAGCTAAGGCAAGAAGAAGAGGAGCTAGATCCGCCATTGGAGGAGCTTCGGAGCTCCGAATCGCAAGCCGACTCCGGATCCACGGAGGCAACGCAAGTGCGGTGATTTCCATCCGATTACTTTTCGATGGCGCCAAAGAGGACTGCAAGGGTAACGATCCTCATCTTGAGCTTGAATCGCTCCTTTTTTTAGCATAGGAAGCCCCCTCTCGCGAGTTTGCGGAGAGTTGGTGGCGTTCCTTCGGGTAGATATGTAAAGTCCCCGTTGTTTAGAGTCCGTATGCGAGAACGGACGTAGGCATTTTGTGTGAAGCCTACCCGGACATGTAGTCCGGATCGGTGATGTTGCATTGCATAAGGCCGGAGAAGACTCCGTGCTATTGGGTGTTTTTCGGGTTTTCTACGCGGTAGATTGCAGCAGGGAGCCTTGGGGACTAACCCAAAGGTGCACCCGGAAAACTGGGCGGACACGAGGTCTTGCCAACTTGGTGGCGTGAGTGCCAACATGAACATAACGGGGTTATGTGTCTTGCGGTAGAATGGGACTCGGTGAAAGTTTGACCCGCGCAAATGGCTTAAATTGCCGTTGCGATGTGAGCACGGGTTAGATGGAGCCGTACCCGCTTTATGTCGTTCGGGTTAGAGAGACCTAAAGTTACATGGCACTCGCCGTTGGCATAAATGGGGGTCTTCGGTGGTCGATGGCTTAAATTGACGTGACCAATACCATGAAGACGAATTGCTCATAGGAATGGCCGTCTAAGTGGCGGTGGTGAGTCCGGAATGTTAATGGCTTTAATTGACGTGACATCGACCGGTTCACCGAGAATGTGCCCTGAGTGCACGGGGCGTGTGGCCGTGCGAGCCAACGCCTGTGATGAGATGGCTATGGTTATAATTGCTCGCTTATGCTAATGAAATGCAGGAAAGGAGCATCGCCGCCCCGAGTTGGGGGCGGGATCGTTATAATTTGGTCAGCATTGCTGACCGTTGCCTTGTTTGCCACCGTGCGGTGGTTTGTTTGCTTGCAGGTGCAGCTGGACCAAGCGGTCAATAGCGGGCTAAAGCCCTTTTTGCGAAGCTGGCCCTCGAAGGCCCAAGTGGAAATGTTTTATGTTTTATTCATGTATGGCCGGCCTGCGAGCCGAGGTTTGTAAATCATGTAAAAGACAAGTGAAACATTTTGTAAGGCCTTAAGGCCGACTTTTGAGTATTTTGTAATAACATTCCTATTATCATGTTAGTGGACATTCATGCTTGTTGCTGGGTTCTTGTTTTGCAACTTATATAAACTGCTTCCGCTAGAATGCTCTGTGTATGACGTTAAGATTGGTTGGATGGTTTCCATAAGTAACCACCCGGTCTGTCTGTGGTATATGGCGTCGGGCCCCGGCCGGACCTACTGCTATATGCTATGCGACGGATAGGGGGTGTTACATCAGGTCTGTCATCTTCGTGATGAAGAGAGGAGATGATTGAAGACATTCAAGCGGCAATCGACGCCCTAGAACGAAAGTTCTAACGTGGTTTCTTCATAGGAAATCTCCATTAAACTCTCAATCAAGCTCTCTTAAGCCGATGTCGCTCCTACACTTTGGATCAAAATATCTAGCACCAAGGGAGAGGGTGGGAAGCTCACCTGGTTTTTGGCCATGGATCGTGTTCTTCTTCTTGGAGGCATGGCGGCACTGGCATTTCTCGGTTCCTCGTTCTTCAGGAAGAGGGAAGAAAGTTGGTCGACCCAATACTTCTAGGGTTTGGTTTATAAAAGGAAGATTTAAGGTTAAGATTACTTGCCACTTGTCGTCCTACCATTGGACCGCCCATTATATCTCATAAACATGACATAAAGGCGACGTTCCACACAAATCCCGAAACCGGTTCAACCCATACTACTAATCAGAAAACACAGTCTGCGCGGAATATTCTCTAAGTTAAATTCATCGTATATACTTGAGGAATCACAGGGGTTCCACGTATAATCTCAACGAGTCCATCCTCCATCCCGACGAAAAGTTCTCAAGTCATTCCGACGAAAAGCTCTCAAGTCATTCTGATGAATTTGTCGAGTCCAAGTCGATGAATTCGTCGAGTGTATTCGACAAAACTCAATGAATTCTACTTCCTTCTTCAACGGATTCCTCTTCCACACCCGAGTCATCTCGATGAATTATCGGGTCCGCTCGACGAATCATTGCGACAAATTACCAAGTCCACTTCTTTCGACGGATTCGTCGAGTCCTCTTGACGAACCATTTCAATCGATGAATTCGCTGAGTCTGCTTGACTTGACTCGACAAATTTCACTTGTCTTCTCAACCATCCATCAAGTCATTTCAACGAGTATTCCTAGACATGTTCTAACTGTTGACTCAAGTCACCATAGTGACGCCGCAACACATACGATGGGCCTAGCTCGAATCAGGATGTTAAAAACAGAGCCCCGAATAAAAAAAATATTAATTTTTTAGTACCGCCGGAGACGTGATTTTTGGCGGCACCACTACCTTCCACCACTGGGTAGGTGTCCCTTCAGAGGTGTAGCACCCTCCTAGCGCTACTAGCAATGTATAGGGCTCACCATACACGGCCACTACTCGAGCCTAGAGCTTGGCACGGGTGGCTCTAGCGACACTCCGATGGCTGGGAAGTGCATGCAACATGTTGAGGGAGTGGGGAAGGAGGACGAAAAAGGTTTCTACTTGCCAGAGGGGGGCTCAGGAGCTGCTTGGCTGAGTAGCCATTAAAGGTGGCGAAGGGTGGCAGGATCAGGCTGGTGGTTTCCGGCAAGGCAGAGGTTGGGCAGGGGTGGGGTAGTGCTCGACTGAGCTTTATGAGCTCGGGCAGAGGGGGAGGGGCATATAAATAAGGCTGAGGGGGCGTCCTCCTCTCCTCCTTTCCAATGTGGGATTAATTCACATGGAGGAGAGGCTTGGCCTCCTCCGTCCAGCTGTCCAACTAGGTATCCTCATCAAGGATGGGAGGTACAAGCTATGTGGCTGCATCAAGAGGAGGAATCCTTGGTCGGTGGGCCTTAGGATTTGAGAAAAAGAAAGGAAGGGGAGGGGCTTGGTGGGCTTTTGCCAATGTCCCATGCACATGTCCTTTGCTGATTTCAGAGGCCTAAAGGTGGTGTGGAAGGTGGGGCCCAAGTGAGGGTATAGAATTAGAGAAGCCCGCTTTGGAAAAATTTCCAAAAATTGGGGTTTTTGTGGTTTTAACCAAAGTCAACCCTCAGGTGGGTACCCCTATGTAGGTCAGTCCAAATGAGTTCAAGTAGTCGGGAGACGGGTCAATGTTGAGGTATCTTGGTATAATTGTTGTGTGCACACTTTTCGGTGCACGATCAAGCTCCGTTTGACCACGGTTGACCATCCATTGTCGAAATTATCCGAGACAAATTATGTTGACTTTATATTAACCATACGAATTCAATGCCTCTGTTTGGGGTCAAATCAGAGTTTATTACTCAATATCTGAAAATTGCGCGTCGCGACACGGTACAAAACTCAAAATGTTCATAATTGTCGTAAGATCTCGGATTATAATAGAACAAGTTCCAACGCACTCGTATTGACTATATGAAGTCATAGGAAATGACAGAACTCAAATCGGAGTTCTATAGCTCAATTTCTCAAACAGGGTTATCTTCTACCCCATATGGGTCTTGGGTAGAGATTCGGGTCACTTTTATTAGGCCCACTAGGGTTCTAGTGTCCCAATAAAAAGTCAGGATGTTACAATCCAATAAAAATAAGAGGATTTTCGTCCCCAAAAAATTGCTTAAAGTAGAGGGTAAGTGTAACATACCTGGGGAAAGAGCCTTGGGTTCTTTTCTTGAACAAGTGTCTCAGGTTCCCACGTATATTCGTCTCGTCCGCAATTTGACCATAGGATCTTGACCATCTGAATAGTCTTGTTGCGTAGGTTTTTCACCTAGAAGTCCACTATTTACACTGGCTCTAATTGAATAAATCTGAACGACTACAGCGGTACTGGCGGTGTAGGATGGTGTTCATATGGTTACCGAAGAACTCGCCTCAACGAAGAGACATGGAAAACATCATGAAGATTTCCAAACTATGGGGTGGGGATAATCGATATGTAACTAGGTTAATGCGCTATATCACTTGATATAGGCCCAAATAGCGGGGATCCAGCTTCTTTCACTTCTTTAATCGGGAGATACATGCTTGGGCTTGATTTTCAAAAATACCATTTCACCCACGCTAAACTCCACCAGTGTGTGTCGCGCATCATAATAGTTAGCCTGCTGGCTCTGCGCTTCTCGTATCCGATCCTAGATTAGTTGTATCATTGTCGTACTATCATCAATAGAAGCCACTCCTGGGGCTTCAAGGTCCTCATCCTGGGCCCAAGACAATGAGGTCTGACAACGCCTTCAATACAATATTTCGTACGGTGCCATCTTAATACTAGCCTGAAAGTTGTTATTATATGAAAATTCTACTAGTGGTGGTAGCTGCTCACACGGCTCCTTGTATTCCATTATGCATAATCAGAGAAGATTCTTCATCGTCTGATTCGTCCTTTGCGTCTGTCCATCCATCTGGGGGTGGAAAGCAGTGCTGAAAGCCAATTTGGTTTATAAGTAAGCTTGCACCCTTCTCCAAACTTTCGAAGTGAAACGCCATCACGGTTAGACACAATGGACTTTGAAACTCCATGGAATCAGACTACATGCTCTATGAAAATCCTGACCAAAATGTCAACTTCATCACTCTGTCGATTTGGAATGGATCGTGCTACCTTGGTAAGTCGATCTACAATAACTCATATGTAGTCATTTCCAGCATGGGACCAAGGTAGGCCGTGGGCAAATTCCTTAGAGATGTCTTCAAATTTCCATTATGGTATTAGTAGAGGCTGCAACAAGCTTCCTAGGGTGCGACATTTAGTCTTGACCCTTTGACAGGTCGGTGACGTCTCTTTTCATCCCTGGACAATATATGATCTTGCGCAAGTCTATATATATCTAAATGACACCAGGATGGATGGAGTACCATGACTGGTGTGTCTCTCAAAAAATCTCATCATGAATCCCCCCCCCCCCCATAGAGGGAATGAAAACATGATGCTTGTATTGTAAAATACCATCATGCAGAGAGTAATCATCATGTGCTTCATCCTATAACGATTGGATGATCGGGGCCACTTCCATATCGATCTTCTGCGCCTCGCGTATCCGATCTCAGATATCACACTATATCTCCATCTAGTACAGTTGGGACTGATACTTCATCGGGTCCCTGCGAGTAATAGGGGTAATACTTAAATTTGCCAAAGATCAAAGCAACTCCTCCGGTATTAGCTCCATCTTACTCCCTGTTGATGAAGGTTGATGTCTCAGTGCATTTGCAACTCTGTTAGCCTTCTTGTGGTGGTACTGAAGAGCAAAGTCATAGTCGCATAGGAATTCCAACTACCTGCATTACATGAGGCTCAACTCTTTCTGAATGAAGATGTACTTTAGGCTCTTATGATCGGAGAAAATCTCGCATCTTACCCAATATAAGTAGTGCCTACAAATCTTAAGGGGGAAGACAACAACGCCCAATTCCAAATCGTGGGTCGCGTAGTTTATCTCGTGCAGTTTCAGCTATCGTGATGCATATACGACCACTTTGCCATATTGTATTAGCACAGCTTCCAATCCCTTTAGGGATGCATCGGTATATATCTGGAACCCTTCAGTTTCTGAGGGAATCGTATGGATTAGGGCCTAAGTCAGACATTTCTTTAGTTCGACGAACATAATCTCACATTCCGGTGTCCATCGAAATACAATGTCCTTTCTAGTGAGAGTGGTGAGGGGAAAAGCGATCTTGGAGAAACCTTCCACAAATTTTCAGTAATATCTGGCGAGCCCGAGGAAGCTTCTAATATCTGTTGTCGTCTTGAGCTGTAGCCAATTCTGAACCGCTTGGATCTTGTCCTTATCTACTGCACCCTATTCTTGTTGATGGTGTGGCCCAAGAATCCAACTTGCTCTAACCAGAACTCACACTTGCTAAACTTTACAAAGAACGAATACTCTCGAAGCTTAAGTAACACCATCTGCAGGTGTCTAGAGTGGCCTGCCCTGGTCTTTGAGTATATCAAAATATCATCTATAAAGATGATCACAAAGTGATCTAAGAATGGTTCAAACACCTTATTCATGAATACCATAAAGGCAGATGGTGCGTTTGTGAGCCCAAACGGCATCACCAAGAACTTGTAGAGGCCATAGCGAGAGCTAAAGGCTGTCTTGGGAATGACCCCTTCCCGAATCTGAAGTTGATAGTAACCAGATCTCAGGTCCATCTTGGAGAAGATGGACGCCCCTTGCAGTTGATAGAACAACTCATCAATTCTTGGTAGAGGGTACGTGTTCGGTATGGTGAGATTATTAAGCTCCCTGTAGTCGATACATAGGTGTTGAGAATATTGCCCTCAATTTTCCCTACACTTGATTTGAAGAGGCATCATCATCAACACTAAGCGCATAGTTATATTTGATGTTGGTTAAGCTCATCATGTGCAAGATGTTCTTTGGAACAAGGTTATACATGTTGTCTAAGTGATGGTGACAGGTGGTCACAATGTAGGTAGGTGAAGAGATAAAAAATCTAAGTCCGCAGGCGTTGAGTGAGGATAGCTCACTCAACGCCAGATGCAAAGAAATGTGTCCAAGTCCACAGGTGTTGAGTGAGGACTGCTCACTCAACACCAGATGCAAAGAAATGTGGTTAAGTTCACAGGCGTTGAGTGAAGCATGTTCACTTAACTCCAGATGCCAAAAAGCACTGAGAGAAGACAAGTCAGTCAAAGCCTGACTATTTGCAAGGTTGAAAGGTGGCTAAGTCCACCAACGTTGAGTGAAGGCAGTTCACTTAACGACATACTGCAAAAAGCATTGAGTAAAGCTTAGATAGTCAAAGCTTTATATTTGACAGTAAAGAAATCTGGATAAGTCCAGAAGCGTCGAGTAATGAAGGCTCACTCGACGCCTAAGCAGTTAAGACTACAAAAGTCTAGATGGCGTTGAGTGATGAAGACACACTCAATGCACTCAACGTCTAAGCTGACTAAAACTCTAATTACATAAGCGTTGAGTGAAGGCTATTCACTCAACGCCTCATCAAGATAACAGGCTAAAGTAGAAAGCGTTGAGTGAAGATGCTACACTCAACGCTTTCATTCAAAAATGCAACTATGAGTTTTGGCGTTGAGTGATGAAGGCTCACTCAACGCATAGTGATAGAAAACTATCTAAGTACTTTGACGTTGAATGATGAAGGCTCACTCAACGTCTACTGGTACAGAAAGATTGGTTAAGGCCAAAAGCATTGAGTGAAGCTTGTTCACTCAACGCTCTCAACGCCTGAGTAAGACAAAAATCTGTCTAAGTATTTTGGCATTGAGTGAAGCCTGTTCACTCAACGTATATACTAAAGAGCTTGAATTTGACTAAGTCCACAGATGCTGGCGTCAGCCAAAGTCAACAAAATTCAAAATGTGGCGGGATGGCTACGGTACGCGACAAACGGTGCCGCAGGCCTACTGTACGACTTTTGGCTGTTAAAGTAAAGTTGCAGCTGTCAATTTCAGTGGATACCACTAGTCAAAATAGCTGTTGTTCGGCGGAATAAAAAAGGCGGAGATTAGATCGAAGAAATGAGCTTTCGGGAAATAGCTGGACTTCATCTTCTTCCTCAACCATTGTTGCATAGCTTTGAAGAAAAAGTTCAAGCCATCGAATCTGAAAGTTCTAGAGTTATTTGTTGACATCCTCATCATCAACAACAAGTTCAGAGACATTTCTCCGAAGAAGAAGCGGCAAGGTCTAACCTAGCTGAAGCTGATCTGAAAGCTGATCCAAGTTACTGTAGTTATCTTCACCCGCTATAGCAAGTTCAGAAGATATTTCTGAGGTAAAAGAAGGCACAACAAGGTTTACCCTTGCTGCTGCAACTGGAAGCAAACAAAAGTTAGTTGTTGACATCATCACCATCAACAACAAGTTCAGGGAAATCACTCTGAGAAAGAAGTAGCAGAAAGGGATAACCCTAACTACAGTTAATTCACTGTTCCAACAAGTAATTTTCTGAAGAACTTTTTCTGAAAGCTGTGAAGTGGAAGTCAACACTGAGTTTGCTCAGAAAAGAAGGAAGAAGAACCTGCTCTCAAGTGGTCTGTGTTTCACAGACAGTTAGCTGGTTAAAGTAACATGATACATCTTGTCTTCAACAGTAAGATTAGAAAGTTCCCTTTCTGAGGAAGTAGAAGAAGTTAGAATTGAGTCTCTTTCTCAGTTTAGTAAAAAGCAGTTCATTACAAGGTACTTCTAGCACAAGCAATTGTTCATTGAAGATCTATTCTTGTTGCTGTGAATAAGTTAGGGCTGAGTTCATCTCAGCTCAGGAAGGCAGGCTCAAAGAACATTTTCTCTATAGTTAAATATCAACAACAAACTCTTTCTACTATAGGATCCTTTAGATCTGAGTTGTAAGCCAGAAATTATAGAGGCTAAGTCTAAGATCCTTTTGTGGATCTGAGAAGTAGGGATTTGGCCTGAGTGGTGGGATTTTATAGAGAATTTGAGGTAAGGCTTTGTCGTGAGTGTAGGATCCTTTGGATCTGAGGTAAAGCTTTTGAGCCTGAGATAGGAGATTCATTCTCTCTGAGTTATAAGACACGCCTGAGTTATATGATCCTTTGGATCTGAGGTAGGGCCTTTGTGCCTGAGCTGTAGGATAGTCATTCTCTCTGAGGTAGGGTTGTCATCCCAGTCCGAGTTGTAGGGCCTTTGGGACTGAGGTAGGTGATACTTGGATCATTAAGTTGTAGGGCTTTGTTCTTGAGCTGTAATTCTTTTAGGAGACTGAGTGGTCATGCGGGATCATGTTGTAATCTCTTAGGAGCCGAGATTGTAGAAGTGTCTTGTCTAACAAGCTGTTATAAAGGTGGGAGGGAATGTGGACATACCCATAATCTGGGGAACCACTATAAACATTATGTGTTGTGTTGTGTTCTTGAAAGCAAACTATCTCAATACATCTAAAACACAAAGAAAATTAAAGATAGTCACAAGAGGCTAAGAAACCTATTCACCCCCCATCTAGGTGATTTATCTATTCTTAAAACTAAAGACTTTCAAGTGGTATCAGAGGGAGGTTTCTCAAAAAGGACATAACTATCTGAGTATATCCCCGAGGATAGCTAAAAGGTTTACACGTATGGGTTCAGGAGTGAACCATAAGGAGTGGAGCTCAAAGGAGCTTCAAGTCTGCAGTAAGGAGAACTTTTGGATCTAGAAAGAGAGGGTCAGATAGTTCATGGAAGCCTCTGATCCTAGGATCTTTGTAACAGTTCAAGAAGGACCCTTCATACTCATGAATGTCTCTATCTTAGATGTAGATATCCAAACTCCAAAGAGTTATACTGAAATGACTGGAGATAAAATCATCTTGGCAACTATGGATAATAAGGCACAAAACATCATTGTTAGTGTCATAAATGACTCCACCTTCCAAAATTTAGTCCACTGCAAGACTGCCAAATAAATGTGGACACTTTGATTGTATACATGGAAGGCACAGAGGAGGATGATAAGGAAGAAGATGCTAACAACTATTATGGGATGATGGTCATGTTAGATGAATTCTCTGTCTAGTTCTTCTTATTGTTCATGTTATGAGACCAGTCCAGATCCTGATACATCCTCATCTAGTGATGATGATAAGTCAGAATCTGAGGTAGATGTCAATCAATTGATTGATAAATATGGTGAAATTCTGGATGCTTTGAGAAGGAGCAGGAAGTTGGCCAAAAAGCAAGCTGAGGAGATTACCTCCCTTCAGCTAGCTGCTGCCCAGCAGGCTGAGACAGCATCCTTGCTGGATCAGAAGGCTAGGGAAGTCAGCAAACTAAAGGTCATATCAATCACCGAAATTGAGGCCATAAGCCAGAAGAACAAAATCATCTTGGAACTTGAAGAGAAACTCCTAAAGGAGAAAAAGATTGTGGCTAAATTTAGTAAGCCCAAAATTGTGTTGTCACTGATTGACTCCTTTTCCTCTCAAAGAGATGAGAGAGGCTTAGAGTCTAAGTGGAATTCTAGAGTTGGCCATTCCAAAGGGAAAGGCTAGGCTCCTATAGTGCCTCAGGCCACCTTTCACAAGGTAATCCTCCCTTCCAACAGGTATGACCAAGACTGCATGTATGGTCACTAGAAGAATGAGAATTCTCCTTGTAAGAGTACAAGTGTATCTTATAATGGAAGAAGGAAGGGCATGGTTTTGAGTGCACAAAAGGCTCCCCATGAAAAAGTCCAAATAGCCCATCATGGACCATTTGTATTTGGTGCTCCAGCCCCTACACTCAAGGAGAAGACAATGGCCTATTCTCAGGCTCTTCCAGTAAAAACCCAGACAAAGGGTAAGTCAGTCAGTAAGGCTGGCTTGGCTAGCTCTAAGGCCATTAATAGCATGTCAACTACAAAGAAGACAGCTGTTAATGAAACTCAGAGTAAGCCAAGTACTTCTACTGGCAGACTTACCTTTAGTAAGATTCTTGTTGAGAGAAACAAGAAGAAGGCTATAACACTACCCTCTAAACAGGCAGCTAGTGATGGCTTGCACTCTTCAAAGACTGTTCAGAATAGGAGATATAACATCCATGAGTGTTGGTGTTGTGGTAAAGTGGGCCACTTTGCCATAGATTATTGGCACAACCCTAGTGTACCAAGGACAAGGGTAAGTCTTCATGACAGAGCTAGTGTTAGTCTTCCTGTCAGAAAATCAGCAGGAAGGCATGCGCATTTTTATGCTAATCAGAACCTAGGACCCAATAATTATTGGGGTTCTAAGGTAAGGTAAACTCTGTTTTGCAGGATAGTCCAAGTGCTCATACCCCCATGTGGTATTCGGACAGAGGTTGTTCCAGGAATAAGATTGGAACAAAGAGCCAACTGAAGGATCATACTCTAGTAAAAGATGAACCCAAAGTAAGCTTTGATAGATTAGACGGAGGAGTCACCAAAGGCTATGGCCAACAGGTGTGAAGTTGGAGATGGATAAACAGACCATCAAGATTACTCCTACTCCCCAAAAGGAAGAGGATAGAATGATGTTGTGAGCATTCCTAAAGAGGTACAAACTACATAGGCAATGGATGAAGACCAGCTGGATCCATCCATTAAAGTTCAAGATGTCTGAGTGGTGGGATATGATACTGCTGTCACTTCAGCAGTCTAATTAGAGGATGAAAATAAAGGTTGTGCTCGTCACAGAGGAATACATAAAAAGCAGCTCTTCTGAGAGCGGTAAGGAAGAGACACTTGACCCTCAGCTATTTGAAGAAACAAGAAGAGAAATGCATGCTCAGGTTTCAGTATCAATTGAACCTACAACAATGGCTGTTTATGTCAGTGGCTACCAATCAGAAAATAATCTAACTGAGGTGGCAGAAATGGTAACTGAAAGTGAAGTTGTACAAGATCTGTGCAAACACGAAGGGAACGCTAGTACAGTCTAGTAAGCTGTAAAGCTTAAAGTATTGCCTAGAGAATTGGTGTCAGAGAATCTCCTACACCAAATAGATCAGAAGAATACTTCTGAAGTTCAGCATGTCTCTACGGACTTTGTTGAGGTTGAGAGGAGTAGACTACCCAGATAGTTGCACCTGCTATGGGAGAGCAAGTTCAATAGGTTTAAGAATAGCTGGATTGTTACAGCTATAGTTTATATAAGATCACCATAGGTTGTTGGACAAGCTTGATTCTTACCAAGAAAATCTCCAGCATAGATTAGATCAGCAGAACTGCTGAAGACATGAATGTCTCTATGGACAATGCTAAGATTGAGGGGGAGATTCCAACAAATCTCCCTGCTTAAGATGATAAGAATGTCATTAAAATGATTATAGATGCTTCAAAGGATAGTGATCTATCTGGATGAAGAAATAGTTCAGGCCAAGAACTACTTTTCCTATTTGAAGAGTCTCCTTTACTGAAGAAGTTATAAAGGGGGGAGAAGGCAATAGGAGATGACCATGATCAAGGGGGAGTATGTTGTTCAAGCAAAGGTGGTATAAAGAAGAGACATGTGCCACCAGTGGTATACAGTACACACTGCCTATTTTCCTAATCAGGCTTGTGTGTGTGTATCAAGATAGCTAGAGCCAGAGGCAAATCTATTGCTGAAGAAGTGGAAGAGATCTGACTCAGCAAGAAAATACTTTCAAGTGGTTGGTCACTCGAAGAAATCTAGCTCAGCAAGGAGAGGAAGCAGTGGAAGAACAAATTTTCCTCCTCTTGGTATCATAAGAAGGATCACAACAAATCTGGGAAGATGCTCTCCATAGGAGACATGTATGATTCTAAACCCAGAAAACATATTTCTTCTAACATAATATGTTCTTGTTGTAGCAAGTCTAGGCATGTCAGTGCTGACTACCCAGTCAAAAGAAAAGAGACACTTGAGAATAAGCACCTCCACCACAGGGTGCATGGAATATAGGAAAAAGCAAGGATGGAACATGCCTATTCCAAGAGAGAGGTTGATGTCATTGGAGCTGTAAGAAAAAAACCAGTATTGCAATATCAACTCCAGAATCAAATCAAATATCTATTAGGAGCTGATGTACTCATCTGTTGTGGATCCAGCATCAGGACCATAACCTCTAGTTAAGTAGAACTCCTTTATATTTAGATTCTACTAGTGTAATCTAAATTGCTAGAAATCATGTCTCTCATAGCAGGACTATGCATTTTAAGATTAAGTATTAGGGAGCATGTGTAAAAGGAAGAGCTCAGTCTTAAGTTTGTTCCCACGGTCATGCTAGTGGCTGATATCTTTACTAAACCACTAGATAAAGTCAAGTTCAACACCTTCAAGTTGGGTATGTTGAACTTGGTATAGCTTCAGTTGCTCCATATAAATTTTCTGGTGCAGAACTCACCTCTCTTGCAGGTAGAAAAGTCTCCAAAATGGTATCAAGACTGTCAAGTCTGACATTTGATATCAAGACTCACAAGTGATATCAAGTGGTATCAAGACTAAGATGGACTCAAGTGTTCAGTAAAGAGAACAACAACAGATGCTCCTGTTGAGGGGGATCAAGTCCCGAAGTTGCAGGAACAAAGCTTCATGTTAAGAGGCAGCCAGCAGCTGCAGTAGATCAAGGATCATCACAGCTAATCAGCAGGTCCTCGGGACTATGCACAGACTGAGGGGGAGATCATGTAGGAAATTTTGGGAGAATTTTGATTCAAATCGGAAACTTTGCCAATAATAGAAACGGTTCGAAGGCTATGTTTCAATCATATTTGGGCAAGTGCAATACAATAAGAACTATGATATCAACAGATCATAGCATAAGCATATAAAGAAACCATCACATTCGATAGATTGTTATACCTTCGCGACGCTTTTATCAATGGTCGTCGTGAACGGCTTCAAGCTCCGATGTTTCTCGGTTCAAGATCACTTGATGAGATATGGACCGAGCTCCACAAATGGTAGAGCCTCTAAATGAGACACACCACCAACGAGGTAGGCAACCTTTGCCAACAATGGACTATGCTAGCACACTTCCTTTCTCAAATGAGTGAGAAGGAGACAAGAGGGATGAAGGAGAAATTTTCTTCCACTTCCTTGGCCGAAATTATCATTTCATCAAGTGATGAGATGGTCAAGTCTTTATCCAAAAGACCTCTCTTTCTCACTTCAAATTTGCATCCAAAAAGATCTCATTTGGCATAAAGCAAAAGACAACTTTTAAAGTGTTTTTTTCCATAAAAGCAAAAAGCATAAAGCATTTGCTTTATACTTTATACTTTATGCTTTATGATTAAATGGACATCATCCATTTAATTAACCAAGCATGGCATGACAAATTGATCTCATCAATTAATTATGTCATGACTAAGATTAAAATTAATCAAATTAATTAATGATATTAATCAACTTTAATAAAGTAAATTAAATAATCATATTAATTAATACACTTTATTTAGTCTTGCCAAATACTGAAGAGATATAATCTTTATTACATTTTTGTTTAGTTTAATGGGCCTTAAGGAACTAATGAGGGATGCTAGTCCCTCCCATAGTCCTACAACTCATTAGTATCTAACACTTAGACATAGAACATGACTACTAATCCTTAGTAGTTGATATAGACCAATTGCAATTCTCGTGTATAGGTATAGGTGTGTAACCTATTTAGGTCCCCACTAAACTGGCAGCAAAGAAGATGACTACACTAATCATTCAATGATGGCTAACAACTTAGCACATCAGATGACATGGATGCCCCCATCAATGATCACTTATGCAGACCATGGTTGACATCTAGCAATGTATCATGACCCCCAGATAGTGGTGAATGACACGCTAAAAATGCTCATCATCTAATAGAACCTAATTCAGTATGTGACAAAGAATATAATAAGATCCTAACATCCTTACATGTCCTGGTCAAGCAAAAGGTCACAGAAAGAGTCAATACCCTCACGCTTGATAACTATGTCAATCTAGTAAAAAATAAGCATTAAGAAGATGAAACCCTTTTCATCTATATTATCTACCTTGACCAAGGATTTATGCTTATCTCAATTTAGATCTCATAGGACATCAAATCTATTGCATAGACAGATGGATGTATTCCCATATCTGGTACACATCTCACTCTATGACTTAGTGGCTATGACCATTTGAACCGGATCCTCCTCATGGCTAGAGGAAGAACCATATGGTCTCTTGAGTACATAGTAATTCAGTCATGAGTGATGATTGTGCTTCAAGTAATAAGGATCAATCTATATAGTCACAACTAGGTAATCCATCGATTGACAACAAGAAGATTCCATGTCGATGATCACCAAAAAGGTTACTTCCAGTGAACTTGTCCAACAAGCACATGTGCCCTTTGTTTAGACATCTCATGTCACTGACTTGTGACTTGTCATCCCTAAGAAGGGAAATAAAGGACACACTAGTCTTAACTAGACCATTGATGTCCCATCACAATATACTTGACTTCTCAATAATAGGTTATAATCACCATTGTTCCTATGGACCCAATCATGCATTATCTTACAATAATGTCTGGATATAATAAATGCATAATCAAATAAGTCTTGCCTTTAGAAGATAAATTGTTTCTACAAAACAATCATAATACAAAAGATGGCTTTAAGGGAATATATCTAACAATCTCCCACTTGCGCTAAAGCCACTCAGGTTTAATTTGCAACCACATCTCTTGGAGATGCCTTTCAAAAAGCTCTAACTTTAATGGCTTCGTCAGTGGATCTGCTACGTTCTCTAATGTAGGTACTTTCTGCATAAGAATGTCATCATGTTTGACGATCTCTCTGATGATATGGAAGCGCCTTTCAATGTGCTTCGACTTCTGATGAGACCTAGGTTCCTTAGCCTAAGCTATAGCCCCAGTGTTATCACACAACAAGTCAATGGGTTGTTCAATACTATGAACAACTCCAAGCTCTGAGATGAATTTCTTCATCCATGCAGCTTCCTTTGCAGCATCACATGCATCAACGTATTCTGCCTCACAGGTTGATGCAGTAGTGATCTCTTGCTTGGAACACTTCCAATACACTGCTCCTCCATTCATAATGAAAATATACCCCGTAGTAGATTTTTTGTCATCTACATCAGTGAAAAAATCTGAATTGGTATAACCTTTTATACCAAGTTCACCTCCTCCATATACCAAAAACATATCTTTAGTCCTTCTTAAGTACTTAAGTATGTTCTTTACAGCTGTCCAATGAGTTTCTCCTGGATTTGCCTGATATCTGCTTGTAACACTTATAGCATGGGCAATATTTGGTCTAGTACAAAGCATAGCATACATTATGCTACCTACTGCATAAGCATAAGGAACATTTTCCATATACTTAATCTCTTAAAGTATGGAAGGACACATTTTATTAGAGAGATGTATTCCATGAGAGAATGGTAACAATCCTCTCTTAGAGTTCTACATCCTAAACCTATTTAGGACTTTGTCCATATACGACGATTGAGAGAGGGCTATAAGCCTTCTAGATCTATCTCTATAAATCTTGATTCCTAAAATATAGGAAGCCTCTTCCAAATCCTTCATAGAGAATTGCTTAAAAAGGAACGACTTAATAGAAGAGAGGAAATTCAAATCATTTCCAAAAATGAGAATGTCATCTACATAAAGTATAAGGAAAGTGAGAGCACTCCCATTGGTCTTCTTATACATACATGGTTCATCGGGATGTTGAATGAAACCAAACATTTTGATAATTTCATCAAATCTCATGTTCCATGTTCTGGAAGATTGCTTTAGTCCATAAATGGACTTATGCAATTTGCATACCTTTGGAGTGTCACTAGGAATAAGAAATCCCTCAGGTTGTTCCATATAGATATCCTCAGAGAGGATCCCATTTAAGAAGACAGTCTTGACATCCATTTGAATTATCTCATAATTCAGGTATGCTGCAATAGTGTGCGAACAGAAAACAAGAGACCGAAAACTTGGAGTAACAAAATTTTTATTATCCAAAAAAAGTATCTATTACAAAGGTATAGTCTCACTTTTATAGAATGGAGGAGATGAGAGAGATTACAATTAAGCAATGTGGGACTAAATAATTACAGGTGTAAGCGGTTTAACATAAAAACAAGCCAAACAGGCCGCGCGGTTTGACGAATAGGCTAACCACCCGGCCACTACAAGAAAGAGAGAACAAGCCTCCATAGGAGACCGCCAGACCGCCCGGTCTCCAAGCCGCCTGAGACAAACCGTCAGACTGCCCAGATAACCACAGCAACAGTCCAGCCACCAAACCGCAGGAGAGAAACCGACAGACCGTTCGGTCTCTAAACTGCCAGACCGCTCGGTCTCCATACAACAACACTCCCCCTCAAGCTGGAGCATATATATCGATCATGCCCAGCTTGTCGCAAATGTGAAGAAAGGAGGCGGACACCGGCTTGGTGAAAATATCTGTAAGCTCTTTATCGGAGGTGACGAATGGAGTGCAAATTTGTTTCTTCAAAATCTCTTCCCGAATAAAGTAGCGGTCGACTTCAATGTGCTTTGTTCCCTCATGGAAGATCAGATTTTTGGAGATGTATATATCGGCTTTGTTGTCACAAAACATAGGTAGAGGATGATTGTAGACCTCTCCTAAGTCAAGCATGAGAGCTTGTAACCACTTCAATTCACATGTGGTCGATGCCATACTTCGATATTCTGCTTCGACGCTGGACCTGGAAACGACAGACTGTTTCTTGCTCTTCCAGCTCGCAAGATTTCCTCCCACAAAGGTGCAAAAGCCCGACGTTGACTTGCGGTCTCCTTTGTCATCATCATAGCTTGAATCTGAGTACGCTTCAATCTTCAAATGACCATTCTTCTGAAAGAGTAGTCCATTCTCAGGCGTTGATTTAACATACTCCAATATCCGCAGGGCAGACTGTAGATGGCACTCCCTAGGAGTCTGCATGAATTAGCTAACCTTGCCTACAACATATGCGATGTCGGGTTTGGTCACCGTGAGATATATAAGTTTGTCAACCAGACATCTGTACCTCGTAACATCTGAAAGAAGGGGAGAGTCATCCGTCCATGTTTTATCTTCTCCAGTCGCCATAGGGCATCGGGCAGGTTTAGCCCTAGTCAGCCCTGCCTCTTTTATCAAATCAAGAGCATACTTGCGTTGGGAGAGGACAATCGAGAGATTTTTATCCCTAGGAAGTACTTTGAGGAGCTCATATCCTTCATGACAAGGTGTTGACGGAGATGTTTTTTGTCAGTGCTATCCCAGCCTGGTCATCACCAGTGAGAAGAATATCGTCCACATATATGGTAAGAACCACCAGACCCAAGGCAGGTTTGCGAATAAATAATGATGATTGGCAGAGCTCCTTGTGAAACCAACAGCTACCACAATGCTGCTGAACTTATCAAATCACGCCTGAGGGCTTTGCTTTAGGCCATAGATAGCCTTCTTCAACCGGCATACGCATGTCTCCCCTTGAGCAACTTACCCATGAGGTTGCTTCATGTAGACATCCTCTTGTAGATCACCATAGAGGAAGGCATTCCTGATATCTAGTTGAGAAATGGGCCAATCTTTATTGACGGCCACGGATAGGAGAACCTGAATAGTGCTGAGATGAGCAACAAGAGAGAAGGTATCAAAGTAATCAACGCCGTAGGTCTGATTGAAGCCTTTAGCAACCATTTGGGCCTTGTAACAGTCCACACTGCCATCCGGACGGGACTTCAGAATAAAGACCCAGCGACAGCCAACAACATCCGTGTTGAAAGGAGGAGGAACAAGAGTCCATGTACCCCGCTCGGTGTGGGTGGCAATTTCCTCATCCATAGTGGCGTTCCAATGAAGAACAACATGGGCGTCCTGGTATGTGCGGGGAGTGGTAGTGGCATAGATAGCCAACACAAAATTCCGGCGAGAAGGGGTAAGACGAGCATAGTAAATAACGGTAGTAAGCGAATGTTGGGTCCACGCCCGCACTCCTTTGTGCAGAGCAGTGGGAACATCCAGGTCGTCGTGTTCATCAGTGTTCGGTGCATCCATGGAGGAGAGAGCTGGCCCAGGAGTAGAGAGAGACGGCAAAGGCGGAGAGAGCGGAGGAGGAGATTATGGACACGGTGATGGAGGAGGGTTCTAGGTTGGCGTAAACGGGATGGAGGTGATGCAAGGAGAAGCAGGAATCTCAGGAAGAGGGAAGGAGTCGTGAGAGAAGTAGGACGCATTTTCGAAGAAGGTAACATCCACAGAGATGAACTGTTTTCGAAGAACATGATCAAAACAACAGTTGCCTTTCTGAGTGGAAGAGTAACATAGAAAGACACACTTGGTGGCATGGGGAGATAGTCTGTCACGAGTGGCAGAGGGAGGGTGCACAAAAGCCGTACACCCAAAGATATGTAGAGGAAGCGGGAATGGATCCTTTCCCGGATAGAGAATGGAGAATGGTGTGTGGCCTTGAAAAACTGTAGAAGAAATGTGATTGATGAGATAGCAGGAGATAAGGGCAGCATAGACCCAATAGGAGCGAGGTACTTGCATTTGTGTCATTAGAGTTTGAGCGACATTAAGGAGGTAATAATTTTAGCGTTCAGCTACACCATTTTGCTGCGAGGTATAGACATAGCTAGTTTGATGAATAATGTCATTTTGCATACAGAAAGAAGAAAAATCATGACTAAGATATTCTTTGGCATTGTCAGATTGAATTATCTTAATAGACGTAGCAACTTGTGTTTTAATCATATAATAAAATGATATTCATACAAATAATATCTCGGAGCGCTCTTTTAAGAGACACACCCACGTACACCGCGAGAAATCATCAAAAAAGGTTAGAAGATACGAACTACCCCGGCCCAAAGTGAGGGTAGGAACAGGTCCCCAGACATCGGAGTGAACTAAATCAAATGGACGAGAAGAGCCACGACCTTGCTTCGGTGGGAAGGAGGAGCGGTGATGCTTGTCAAGCTGACTGGCGTCATAGTTGAGAGGAGGACTGTGCGGAGGTAGATGAGGCAGAAGATGACGAAGAAGCCGTGGAGGAGGATGACCAAGGCAAAGATGCTATTGTAGAAGATCCGTAGAAGAAGAAGAAAAAACAGACATAGCAGAAATGTTGTCTAGGAAGTAGAGGTTGTCGCTCTCAATCCCAGTAGCAATCATCCGTTGGGAGCTCGGATCCTAAAAAAAATAAGAAGTACGAGTGAATGTGACGGAGCATTGTAGTTGCTCGCAAAGAGAAGTAACAGATAATAAATATCATGGAAACTGGGGCACGTAGAGGGTGTCCGCCAGGCGATGAGATGGAGTGACTTGAACCACTCCCGTCTCATTGACCGGTGAGGGAGAGTCGTCCGTAATGAAGACTAGGGGCAACCGATCATGTTTTTTGGGAGAGAAAAACACTGAGGATTGTCGGTCATATGATTAGTAGCAACAGAGTCAATCAGTCATTTACCTTGAGTCAATACATGGGCACTACCTAAAGACGTGACCACCGAGGTGGACTGCTTCGTAAAGGAGGTAGAAGCGTCACCACAAGGGCGAAGATGCGGATGCTTCATCCAACAACGATCAATCGTTTGGTCGGTGCAGGCATAGTGAGAGCAAAGAAAGCGGGAAGGTCCACGCCCGCCAGATTGGTGGCTGCGGGCACCAGAGCCACCCCGCTGAGTATGGTGAGCGGCCCCGAGGCTCCAGCTTGAGGGGGAGTGTTGCAACATGGAGACCGGGCGGTCTGGCGGCTTCTCCGGTGGCTTCTCTGGCGACTTGGAGACCGGGCGGTCTGGCAGCTTCACTGGCAGCTTTGTTGAAACCGAAAAACGATCTCCTGTGGAGTTCACCCTCGGGGAAGGGGTGATCGCGCACCTACTTCGCTCCTACAAGCAAAATAACAAGGGAAACAAGGAAGAACTTACCCAAGGGCTCGGCGGGCAGGACCCACCACACACCCAGAAGATATAAGAGCGCTTACCCTCCTTATCCAAAGGCCGAGCTAAGGTATCCTCAGAAAGCGCTAGAAAGATGAAGCAAGAGGGCACTGGAAGCCTGCTTTCTGAGGTACCCCTTGGGTCCTATTTATAGATTTCTGAAAACGACCTGCAAATAGCCAACTCCCGCTGTCCTGAACGGCTATGTGCAGTCCAGGTTGGCCTGCCAACAGCGTAACTCCACTATTCTTAAAGGCTATGGGCAGGCCAGCGGGGGCAAAATAGTAAAAAGTACCTCATAGACCTGGGCGAGCTCGGCCACCCCTGAAGATCCTGCTCGCCTGCTGGCTGCCGAGCTCCATAGGGCGATTGCGAGCTGGCTATTGTGCTCGCCCTTCGATTTTCCTTCATTAGTCGAGCTCAGCTCGACGAAGCCTGGGCTTAGCTCGACGAGTGCCGAGCTCGGGGTCGACGAATGCCGAGCTCGGCCTTCTGATTTCTCTGCCGAGCTCGCCTGCTGCCTCCAGCTTTCTCTGCCGAGCTCGCCTACTACCTTCAAATCCCTCTGCTAAGCTCGCCTGCTGCTTTGGCGATCTGAACCGGCCGGTCTGGTTCCTGGCGACCTCACTCACCGGATACGGGGTTGTACAAGCTTGTCTTCTCTTATTAGTATGGTCGGACAGTTAAACCTTCTTGTCAAACTGTGCGGCCTATGCGGTCTGGGTTTGTCTAAGCCGCTAGTCCCATAAATATATTTAGTCTCACATTGTTTAATTGTATTCTCTCCCTTCTCCTCCATTCTATAAAAGAGAGGTCATACCTTTGTAATAGATGCACTTTTTGGAAATAAAAACTCTGTGTTTTGTCCAAATTTCGGTTTCTCTTTTTCCTTTCGCACATGGTATCAGAGGACTCAATATTTTTCGCCTGATTCTTTGAGCGTCCTTTGTCCGCGCAGTTTGCCCCTTCCTTCTTGTGCGCTGACCGTGCGGTTTCCTTTTCTATTCACTGATCTGTGTCTGCGACCTCTCTATTTGTGTTGTCTCTCTGTTCGTGACCTGTCTTCGCAGCTTCCATCTCTTGTCATTGTTCACGCGACTTCTTGTCGATGTTCTCGCGACCTCCTTGTTGATGTTCTCTTTACGCTACCTCTCTGCTTTCATGCGGCCACACCTCTGTTCGCGCGACCTCTTATCTCCCTGCTTTTGTTCGTGCGACTTCTTTGCTTTCGTGCGACCTCTCTGTTGTTATCACTGTTCACGGCTTCTTTATCTCTGTTCGCGTGACCTTGCAGCTTCTTTTGTTCGCGCGACCTCGCGGCCTCTCTATCCCTATTCGTGTGGCTTCTTTCTATCAGCCTTCTTCTTGTATATGGATCTCTCTGATATCTCTACTACTAACACTCCCCCTCAATATGTGACCTCTGATACCAGTTAGAAACCATGCCGGCCCTGATGCTCCGAATGTATACGTGAATATCAGATCAAATTCGGTTCGTGGTAGACTGCAGTCTAACGGCACAAACATCCCCAACCAAATCTCATGGGGCCCACATGGGAAATCCCAGGTACGTTGTTGAGGCCTTGGGCATGATCCCGGGACCTCCTTTATCGGCTCAGTTGGGTATCAGGACTTCTCGTATACATTCGGAGCCTCGGGGCCTTGTAATGGTCCACACTGCCATCCGGACTTCCCGGGGGGCACGTCTGTCTTTTCATGAAAATTGGCATCTAGGTGACCGGAACGGACGACGCCATTTGCCAGCTCAAGATCCAGCCCGATGCAATTACCAACACGCCCCTCTAGAAAACTATAAAAACCCAAGGTCTTCATTTAAAGGCAAGAAACATTAGATACTAGAGAGAGCTCCAAGGTTTTCTGGCGAGAACTTGAGACTTAGATCGTTTTTATGCTTGGAACTCACTCCGCTCCCTTACTAGCATGCACATCGCCTGATGCTCACTTAGACACATTTGTGAGCTCGGTAGAAGGCACCAGAAAGCACTCTTGCGATGCTCGCGTGAAGACACTCCAAGACTCCAAGAACTCGGCATTTTCTCTATAAGGACGCTCTCATCCAAGTTTCGTGGACGCTCCAATCAAAGCTCTGTGTGCGCACTTATCCAAGCTTCTTGGACTTAGTTTATTTTCTGCTCTTCTTTTGTTATCACTTTTGACTTTTTTGTCTCTAGATCCATACAATTTGTCATAATGAACTCAGCATCTGTGGACTTAGCCAAAATCCAATCATTAGAACAAAGGTGTTGAGTGAGTAGGAATCACTCAATTCCACAACACTTAGAAAACAATTCTGTCTGTCTAGGCATTGAGCTCGACGAACTTCTGAGCTTTCGTCGACGAACGACAAGCTCGGCTGACAAGGGCAATTAAAAAATCAGTTTGACGAACTGCGAGCTCGTTCGACAAAACATGAGTTCAGTTCGACGAAGCTGAACTCGACAAAATCCATAAATTCAGTTCGATGAACTGTAAACTTAGCTCGACGTTTGTTAAATCAATTCGACGAAACCCAGGCTCAGTTCGACGAATGTTGAGCTCAAGTCGATGAATCTAAGCTCGACCCAAAGACAAGCTAAACACACATTGACTTAGCCAAAATTCTGCTTCAAGCGTTGAGACCGTCGAAAGCGTAAGAGAGCTTACTCACTCAAGCCTTTTGCCTTAGCAAAACATTCTATGTCTTGGCGTTGAGAGAGTAAGCTCACTCAATGCCAAACTACTTACAGAATTCTGTTATCTGGCGTTGAGAGAGTAAGCTACACTCAACGCTTTGCCTGGCGTTGATAGAGTAAGCTCCACTCAACGTTCAAACTACTTAACAGAATCTTTTTTTGTTATTGGCATTGAGTGAGTAAACTACACTCACGCCTGTGGACTTACTCAAATTTTTGCTAACATTTTTGTGGAGTTTGACTGTCACAGCAACATTAAAGCTCTTGAGCTGTATGACGTGAGTGAGTAGACCACACCAACGCTGTATGGGACTTTGCCCAAATTTTTAGCCAATTTTATAGGCTTATATTGAAAAGCCTACTCACTAGCTTATTGTATGGCGTTGAGTTGAGTGACTACACTCAATGCTTGTACTTAGCCATCTTTTTGGCTATCTTTCAGTTAGCTTAGATAGTCTCAACGTCTCAGTGGTATATGACGTTGAGTGAGTACACTACACTCAACACTTTGTACTTAGGCAAATTTCTACTAGAAATTATTGAATCCATACCTCTAAAATTGAGTGGAGTTGCTTAAAACGCCTGTGAAATTAGTCGATTTTTTGTGTTATGTCCAGCAACCACTTCTTATACCACATGACCAATCAATATGAATGGACTAACCTGCACTCAAGAACTCAAAATACACATCAAATATATTTTTTTGATTTGTGTGTGACATTACCTGTTGACTTCTCACAAATCCAGGGACATGGAACAATGGACCCACAATCTCCCTCTATTTGAAGAATGTCAAAACCTCATTTTTTGTCCTTGGTCAATGGCCACCAACCTAACAGCAAAAAAAGTGTGGAAATTTTGATAAGCTTGAGTAAGTGTACTTATTACTTACTCCCTTTTGTTGCAAGGGTTTGTCCTCTGAGTGACATACTTCTTTCTCTTGCCATCTCTCATTGCTATGACTCCCCTTGCTAGGACCTTCTTCTTTTCTCTTCACTCACCCTTTGACTTCTGTCAGATAGGCAGATGGGGGTTGGCCCCCATGGGCTGACCTTCTGTTCTTTATCCAGAGTAGCTTACTCCCCTCAGTAGAAGCATCAGTGAACTGATACTACTTGGGTGTGGTGAGTTTGGTATGTCCAGTAAGAGGAACAATACATGCACAAAAAAATAATACAAAAGGGTGTTGCCTGAAGCATGTCAAGTTTAGCACATCCAACTCAAATTTGAGGTGTTGAACTTTACGTCATTTAATTGCTTAGTGAAGATATCAGCCAATTGCTTGTTGTGGTGACAAACTCAAGAATGATGTTTCTCTTCTCAACATGCTCCCTGATAAAATGATATCTTATTTTGTATGCTTAGTCATGCTATGTGAGACAGGTTTCCTAGCAATAGAAAAAACATTTGTAGAATACAGTGTAAAGAGAAGTTCTACTTACGCAGGTTGTAATCCTGGAGCGATGTTGGTCCACGGCAGCTGTGCATAGCAGCTGCCTGCTGATATATATTCTGACTCAGCAGTGGATTTAGCCACACAGTTGCTTCTTGCGTCAATAAACTATCTTTTCCTAAGAACTGACAGGTTCCAATAGGCTTTTCCTATCTTCTTTGCAAACCTGCAAA